>JABUQX010067029.1:0-18923 GCA_015478945.1 Trachelipus rathkii | reverse complement strand
AGCAAGAAATCTAAATTTGTTTTGAAATATGTAATGATATAACGGTTTCAGATAATAATTGTGGGCTCCTAGGTATCTTAGGGCAGGTGTTTGAGGTTATCTCCTTTGCACAACCGTGAAAAATATACATTTTGATGTAGTGATAAAGCGTAGCAAACTTATTTATATTGTTAATGTGTAATAGCAAGGAAATCTAAAATTTGTTAATATGTATTCATGTTAGATGGTTTCAGATATAATTTGGGCGCCTAGGTAATTTAGGCAGGTGTTTGAGGGTATCTCCTTTGCACAACCGTGAAAAAATTTACAATTTAATGTAGTATAAAGCGTAGTCAAGGTTATTATATTGTTATATGTATAATAGCAGAGAAATCTTTTATATTGTTATAAAATATAATTTATTAAGTCATATTAGATCGGTTTTCAGATAATATTTTTAAATTTGGTTCCAGGAGTAATAATTTAGGCAGGTGTATTGATAAAACGTAGTCAAGCTTCGCTCAAACATCGATAAAAAATTTACAAGTATTGATAGGATAAGTATATGATTAAGGCGTAATGTCACAGACTACATATATATTTATTAATATGTATATTATGTAATAATTTAGCAAAGAGGAAAATTCAAAGAGAAAATTCGGTATTCATGTATAGGAATCGGTATTTCAGATAAATTAAATTTGAGTAAAAAACTCCTAAGTATTTAAGGTCAGTGTTTTTAAAGGTATCGTACTTGTGAATGCACTAAATCCGTGAAATAACTTGACAATTTGATGGTAACTTACTACAAAGCAAAGCGTAGTAAGGCTTATTTATATTGTTATATGGTATGTGTAATAGCAAAGAAAGCTAAAGATTGTTTATAAATATGTATTTCAATTTATAAGTAATTCGGTTTCTAGATAATAATTTATGCGGCTGCCTAAGGAAGGATTAAGGAAGCAGGTGTTGGAGCTATCTACCTTGTTTGCACAAACCATGAAAAGAAAAATTATACAATTAGTTTAGTTCTTATTTAATATATTATATCAAACATGTAGAGATTATATATGTGTAAAGATAGCTAAAGGAATCTAAAGTTATGAATTTTTAATATATTATTACGAATGTTATAATTGATTTGCAGATTGAAATAATTTGTACTATTTATCTATTTCCCATGTTTGTGAGATTGAAGGGTATCTACCTTAGCACAAAACGAGTGATAAAAAGTTCTAACAATTTTATGTAGTGATGAAAAAGCGTAGTTCAAAGGCTTTAATTGATGATATTAGATTGATAAAATGAATGGATAAGTATCAAGCAAATTCTGAAAATTGTTAATTATATGTATTCATGGTATTAGATTAGGTTTCAGGATAATAATATTTAGTGAAAAGGCTCTAACAGAGTAATTTAAGAGACGCAAGGTTGATTGAAAGGAATCTATATACATTTACAGCAACTATAAAATTATTGATAGCACAATTGACTGTAGAAGTGATATAAGCGTAGTCAAAGAAACCTAGATTTAATAATACTGTATATATGTGGTAATAAGCAAGCGAAATCTTAAATTTATTGTTTTAAAGTTATTCATGTTAGACAGGGTGTCAAGATAATTAATTATGGGCTCCTAAGAGGATAATTTAGGCAGGTGTTTGAGGAATCTTCCTATTGCCATCAAACCGTGGAAAAATTATACAATTTGAGAGTAGTGTATTTTTAAAGCGTAGTCAAGACTAAATTATAATAGTCATTATGTAGATGTTTAAATAGCAAGGAATCTAAATTTGTTTTAAATAAGATATTCATGTTAAAATCCGTTTTCCAGATAAAATGATATAATTGAGGCTCCTAGCGTAATTTAGCAGGGTGTTGTGGAAGGATATCTCCTTTTAGCACTAATCTATTGGAAAGATAAGTTGTGACAATTGAGGCGGCTGTAGTGAGGTAACACCGCCTGTAGTCAGGAAGGCCTGATATTCCCTAACCTCACTTTTTAAATGTGTAATTAGCAAGGAATCTAAAATTTGTTTTTAATATGGTATAGAATGATTATTAGATCGGTTCAGATAATAATTTGAGCTCCTTAGAGGTAATTTAGGCAAGGTGTTTGACGGGTAGGCGGGGCTTCATTTGCCAGCATCCCCTCGCAGAAAATTTTACAATGTTGATGGGTAGACGTGAATAAGAGCGTAGACGATCAACGATTGAGTTTAAAGAATTGTGCAAATACTATGCTGTAATAGCAAAGGAAAATCCTCAACACTTGTAGCTATTTGAGAGTACTGTCATTCAAGTTACCGGATCATTTTCAGATAATAATTGAGAGCCTACTAGGTTTGAATGTTAGGGGCATTGTGTTTTTGAGTGGGTATCTCCTTTGCACAACCTTTGAAAAAATTTACAATTTGATGTTAGTGAGAAAGCGTAGTCAAACTTATTATATTGTTATATGTGCAGGTGTTTGAGGTACCGTCTTTGCACAACCGGGAAAAAAATTTACAAATCTTGATGTAGTGATAAAGCGTAGTCAAGCTTATTTAATTGTTATATGTTGTAATAGCAAGGAAGAAATCTAAATTTGTTCTAATATTTATTCATTGTTAGATCGGGTGTGTTCAAGAGTGAATTATAAATTTGCTCCGTGTCCTAGGTACTTATAGGGCAGGAGGGTGTTTGAGGTATCTCACTTGCACAAAAAAAAAAAAATTTTACCAATTTGATGTAGTGATAAAGCGTTAGTCAAGCTTATTATATTGTTAATGGTAAAGCAAGGATATACCCTCAAATTTGTTGTTGGAATATGTATCATGTTCAGAGTCACGGTTCAGATAATAATTTGGGCCCGAGGTAATTTAGCGCAGTGAACGTGCGCTCACGTCATACTCCCCGCTCCTGCATATCAGACGCGGTGACACAAAATTTCACCACTTATTCGAAGTCAAGGAAGTATATATATAAGTCGATAGTCAAACTTGTTTATTACTAAGTAATATTCTGCAGTACGTAGTTGTAATAGCATGCGAAATCTAAATTGTTTTCACTCATGTATCATGTTAGAGTGAGACATGTAGGGTTCTATTATTCAATGAAGATATTCGGGCCTCCTATGCAGGAGCTGGAATTTAGGCAGGTTGAATTTATGGAGGTAAAAGTCTCCCTTTAGCACTCAACAAACGTGACCAACTATATTGACAGGTAGAATGTATGATAGAGAGCGTAAGTCAAAAGCGTGACTAGTTTTATATTGTGATTATGAGTTATCAGGCTATATAAGATATTACGCAAAGGCAAATCACAAGATTTGTTTTAATATGTAGTCATGTTAGATCGGTTTCAGATAATAATTTGGGCTCCTAGGTTAATTAGCAGAGGTCGTTTTGATTACTTACTAATTGTGCTACACTCCGTCGAACATAAGTGTGGCACAAAATATACAAAGCGTAGTAGAATATATAACAGGAGATTGCGCAGTCAAGTTTATTTATAATTGTGTATATGAGTGGATCCAAATATGCAAAGGAATAAAATCTGAAATGTGTGTATAACCCAAATGTATCAATGGTAATCAGTTAGGTTCAGATATTTAGGATAAGATGGGCTTGGCTAGGGACTGTACACGAGAAATCAATGAGTTGTCCCCTGAGCAACAATACTATTATGAACAGACTTGTATACTCGATTTCGGGTAGGGATGTAGAAGATGAGTGAAAGACTGTAGTCAAAACCTGAAGACTGGAAGTCGAAGTGCATAAGGCGTTTCAATATGGAGAAGTTGACGAGAATTCCTAAAATATTGTTTTGTATGATTCTATTGTGTGAATCTTGAGCGTTTCAGATAACATGATTTTTTTTGTTTAGAACAATAGCAGTTCTGAGGGAAAAAAATCTTTTTAGGTATCTCTTTTGCACCAAACCTGTGCGAAAAGACCTATGCAAATTTGATGTAGTGAATAAAGCCGTAATCAAGCGCCATATGATTTACATAGTAAGACCATTCGTCCACCCACCAGAAAATAGCAAGGAAATCTAAAGTTTGCGATTTTAATAGTGTATTTCAGTTAATTGGTTTCACATATAAATGAATTGATGAGAAGTAGCCCCTCATCCAATAGCGTTAATATATTGTGTGATTATTCCTTTCTCTCTTTGCACAAACAAAACACATATCAAACCTTTACCAATGTTGATGTAGCTGATAAAAAGCTCATAAGTAAACTGCTGTATATGATTGTTATATGGGTTCACAATGACTTCTATATAAGTGAAATCGTAAATTTGTTTCGTGAAATATTTAAGATACAAGTGGTTAAGATTTCGTGGCGAATTCTTTTCAGATAATAATTAGTTAGAAGTTCCTAGGGTTAAATTTTAAGCAGGTAATTTAGTTATGTATTGGTTGAATATTGTAGGATTATTCTCCTAATGAGGCTACGAAAACGTGAAAAAAATCCTCTCATCATAATAATGGATTTTCGTTTCTATAGGATTTCTGTATTCCAGGTCTAATGGTTTTGCTTTCGGAAACTAAAGTAAGTTGGAATTGGTCGTTTGTTTTTAAATATGTTTATTCATATTTCCATTGGTTTCAATAATAATTTCATTTGGAGCGCTCCTTAAGGTAATTTAGGCAAGATGTTTGTGGAGAGTATCCCTACCGCACAACCTTGAAAAATTTTACAAAATTTATATGCTGATAAAGGTAGTCACACTTATTATATATTGTTATATGTGAATAGCAAGGAAAGTCTAAATTTGTTTTAATATGTATTCATTTAATCAATTTTCAAATAATAATTGGGCTCCTAGGAATGGTATCATGGACATGAGTTAGTTGTGACATAAAGGCGTACTCTTGCTTAGCTACTAAGTGAAAAATTCTCATTACACCACACTGAAACTCATTTGTTATGAATATATCAATGCATAGTTACCAAACTTTATTTTTATAATTGTCTATGATTAGGCCTATGTAAAATAGAAAGTGAAATATCTAAATTTGGTTGACCATATTAACTACACATAATACTGTTCATGTTTAAAATGCGCTGTTTACATGATAATATTACTTATAGAGATGCTCCTATTTCAACTCAGATAAATATTATAGGCATTTTGTGTTTGAGTATTTATCTTCCTTAAACAAATGCTCTATGAGATAAAGGACATTTACAATTTGACATATTACTCCTAGCAGAAATATTTTTTTAAAGACGGCAGTCACAAGATCGTATTTTTATATCTGTTTTATATGGTTTAATTATGCAATTATTTTATAATTTCTAAATTGTTTTAATATGTTATTTTCCTGTTATATCGTTTAATCATTGGATAATAATTGAAGCTCCTAGAGATTATAGAATTTAGGTAACTATGAGTGTTGATGTGTATACCTTCTTCCTATTTGCAGTCGATGCCTGCTAAAAAAAATTGTACAGATCGATATGTTCCACTTTCATATCTATAAAAGACTAAGAGAGTCAAAGGCTTGCGTCTTTAAAATTTTGTATAGTATATGTTGTAATAGGATCAAGGAAATCGTAAACATTTTTGTTTTTAATATGTATATTTAAATTAATTTTCAAGATATATAAATTTTGGAATTTTACTTGACTACGGGAGAGTGTCTTATGGCATTGAGTGTCATGAGGATATATCTCACAAAGTGAAGCAACAAACCTATACAAAATTTACAATTATAGTTAGTGGAATTAAATAAGCGGTTGGTATCAAACTATTTATATTGTGTATATGTGTAAATAGCAAAAGGAAATCTAAATGTTTTTTAATATGCTATTGTGCGTTGTTTAGATCTGGGTTTTTCACGATATAAAAATTTGGGCATCCTTATGGTTGAATTAGACGGGGTTATGAGACCTATCTTTGCACAACCGAGGAAAAATAAATTACAATTTTGAATGTCATTTGACTGTAGTGAATATATAAATCCGTAGTCAAGCTGGTATTTATATTCTGTCCCCTATTATGTCGTTCTATATATGCAAGTAAATCTAAATTTGTTTTAATACATGTATATCATTCAATTAGATTCACGGTTTCAGATAATATAATGATTTGAGCTGCCTAGGTAAATTTCTAGCAAGGAAGATTTTTGAGGACTCATCTTACTCTTTGCCACAAACGTGAAAGAAATTTAACAATATTGTATTAAATCTAGGTGATAAAAGTACGTAGCAAAGGTATCTTATTGTGAGTATTGTTTATATGTAAAGCAGAGAACGATGTCGTGAAATTTGTTTTAATATTTTAGATTCATGTGTAGCACCAATCTGGTTATCAAGATTTAATAATTTGGCCGTATTCCTAAAGGTACTTTAGGCAGGTGTTTGAGTATTCTTCCTAAGCACAATGTAAACGGGAATAATATTAACACAACTTGATCGTAGTGAATAGCGTCAGTCAAGAGCTATATTTTATATTGTTATATGTCATGTAATAGCAAGGAAATCTTAAATTGTTTTAATGATGTATATTCATGTTAGATCCGAAGGATTACTAGATAATAAATTATGGGCGCTATCCTCGGTAAATCTTAGAGACAGCGTGTTTTAGAACCTAAGTCGGTATCTCCTTTGACATTCAACCGTGAAAAATTTTATCAATATTATCTCAAAGCTGTAGTGATAAAGGCGTAGTCAAACTTATTTGCTTATAACTCCGTTGATTATTTATGATAGGATACAAGAAATCTAAATTTGTCTCTGTTTAATATGTATTCATGTTTTTATCGTACGTTTCAGATAATAATTTGGCTCCAAGGTAATTTAGGCAGGTGTTTGAAGGTATCTCCCTTTGCACAACCGTGAAAAATTAATTACAATTGTTGTAGACTGTTAAATAACAGTTTATCACTATTTATATTGTTATATGTTTTAATAGCAAAGAAATCTAATTTGTTTTAATATGTATTCCTGTTAAGATCGTGAGTGTAGTTTTACAGATGATAATTTGGGACTCCATAAGTAATTATGGCAGATTCGAGTGTTTTATGAGATTACCTTTACTTAATTACAATTAATTATTATTAAATTTTACATTATAATTGATAATCAAATTTAATGCAGCTTATTCAGCCACAAAGGATTAACAATGTCTGCTGAAAACACTAACGTTATTATGAAATAAAAGATGATATGAGGAATAATTACAGGTATTAAAGCTTACCAAGGTTTAGAGCATAATTTAATTTATCGCCGCATCCATACTGGTATATTAAGGACACCGGAGAATCGTTTTGCAGGTATATCGGTGCCTGGGTTGGCAACAAGCGCGTGAAAAAATTTACAATTTGAGGTGATTACCGAACATAAAAAATGTACTGAACTATAAAGCGATCCAAAATAATCACAACTGTAATATTTATATTGTTGTATATTATTATTATGTATGTAAAGAGCAATATGGATTAATGTTAATGACAGTGATATTAATATGTATATGTATTCATTGTTAAGATGGTTCAGGTGAGTCACACATAATTTGGGCTCCTAGTAATTTAGCAGGTGTTTACGTGAAATACAGCTACTCTCCCCTTTGCACAGCCTCACACAAAATCTCTACAAAAGATTGATGTAGTGATAAAGCGTAGTCAAGCCTCTGAAATCTATAATAAGTGCTACAGAGCACACTGTGGAGACACATAGCAAGGAGAAATTAAAATTAATTTTAATATGTATTCATGCTTAATCTGTTTACAGATAATAAATTTTCGATCCTAGGAAGACTCTAGCAGGTGTTACTTATGAATGATAAATAACTCCCTTGCACAACCGATGAAAAAATATTACAATATATATAAGTAGAATGGACTAAAATATATAGATCAAATACTATATATATTTACCCCCAAAAAAATATGAAAAACTGATCATAGAAATCTGAAATTTGGCTAGTGTCTAATATGTATTCTATTGTGTTTTGAACAGTTTTAACACCAAGTGAAATAAGTTTGGGCTTTCTAGAGTTAATTTAGGCATGTTGATTGTCGTTTGTATATCGACTCTTTCTATGTGCACATCCGTGAAAATAAATTTACAATTATCGTGAGTTATAAAGTGAAATGGAAGTTACAGTTGATAAAGAATTGTCTAATTCTGATGGAAAACCCAGCTTACATCTCTCCTCCTCCTTAATAAAGATCGTTTATTTCTGATGAGAAAGGTACCCAGCATAGAAAAAACTTTGACACCAAGTGAAATTCAAAACCCTGATTATATAGAACATTCATTTCTAGCAGTTGTGGAAAATTGCCAATTTAGAATGTGAGTGAAAAAGAGACAGTAATACAGCGTCCCCAAGAACCAATTATTTGCAATCTCCGAATATAAATACGTAAATAGCAATTTATTAAACAATAATCCCTCAGTAGTTTTCCCAGTTGGAGAGGAATTGCCTAATAATGAGACTTTTGAAAACGTATTACGGCAGTACAGTAATGAGGAATCATCCTATTAGTCCTAATGTGCCAAAATTTTACAACAGTAGTGAAATTCACTAAACACTCTGATTATATAGAACATTCATTTTACCTTAGCAGTTGTGGAAAATATAAGTCGCAGGAGAAATCTAAAATTACCAGCACCAACACAAATCCCAATAACAATAGCAGTTCTAATTCATCAATCAATTAATTTGAAAAATGTACCACTAATCCTGAATAACTCTCAGTTTGTGTTAGTTCCAAAACTGCAGCAAACACCTACTAATAATCAGCAGCAAGAAGCAACTGCTGTAGCAGAGCCAGCAAGTTCGACTTTAAAATCTATTGATCTAGTTGGATTAACATTACTTTCACAAACCTAAAGAAAACTTAATCGAACAAAAAAACCTATGAATAATAATTACCATTATAATATAAATATATAAAAACAACAATCAAGTAAATAATACAAATGATATATATAAAAAACAAATTCCAAATGAGTAAAAATAAAACCTTAATCTACAAACATATTATGCGATCGACACCACCCTCCAGCCATGCGGGACACGGCACGTAGAATAATATATATATATAAGTCACCAAACATACAAATAATATAAATAATGAAACAAAAAAATATGTCACTCAATTTTAAATAAGATTAATATAATTAAAAGCAATAAAACAAACAATCAATAAATAATAAAATAATTGATCTAGATAGATATTAAATACTAAACTTAACCTAAATGTTCCATAATAATGAATATTAAAATAATTAACTATATATATAATATAACAACTAAAGTATAAAAAAAGTATATAGATAAGAAAAATAATAGATAATATATACAGAGAAAAAACTAAATTTAAAAAAGAAAATCATCAATATTGATGATTCAGAGATGAAAACCAATTTAGAACAAACTTTATACCAAATAAATATAGAATGGATTGTTAAAATACGCAAACTACCTAAACGTTACCCAATCCGCAATGATCTATAAGAGATTATTTAGTTATTAATATAAATTAAAAAATAAAATATAAATAATAATCATATAATATAAAAATAGATAACTAAATGAATAGTAAATGTACACCAATAATTTGAACACATAGTATAACGTAACCAAATATAACACATTATAAACACCTGACTAAAATAACCTAATAAAATATAAACATAAAAATACTGAAAATAGAGAACTAATAATACCGACACAATCGCGAGAGCAATATTAATATATAACACTATAATATATATATATGATATTATATATATAAACAAACAACCACCTTTCAAGATAACCACTATTATTAAAAGTTACAAATGAACTACCAATTATTATATTACATATAATAATATACCCCATAATATGTCCTGGAGATCATAATACGATAATACATAAACTAATATCATTTTAATTATATTCACGCACTACCTATATACATACAATTTATATATAATATATAGTAATAATATATACTCAACTACTAATATATATATATATATACTATTATAGTATATATATAATTATATATATATATATATAATATATATAATATATTATAATATACAGTAATATATAATATATATAATATAATATATATATTAATTAATTATTATATATAAATAAAATACAGGAACTATAATAAATACAAATATGTCCAAATAACAATACAAAAACTCAAAATTAATAATATATAAAACAATATAAATACATAAAAATAAATAAAATAATATAATAATATATATAATATGTAAAACCACATCAATCTCATAAACCATAACATAAATTAATATAAAATAAAATATAACACGTACTATATACATAATAAAAAATAAACTATAATAAAATACGCACAAATAATATAATATAAATATAATATACTAAATAAACTAAATAACACTATATATATAAAGTATACTACCAAATATATATATATCATATAAATATATGTAATATGAAATATTTTTTTAGTATAACTTACTATATAATACACAAATATATAAAAAAACTTATACTAAAAATAATATATTAATAAAGTAAAACATAACCACTAATAATAACACTAACACTAAAATATAACTAAAATAATATAAAATAAAAACATAAAATTCATAATAATTTAAACCAATAATATAAAAATAATATATAAATATTACATAACGTAATGGTTGCATACTTAAAGGATAATACCAGTAAAGATAGTATAATTAGATAAACACAGAATATAATTCAAACGAAAACCACTTATCCTCCTAGGGGGTTAGTTACGAATGTGTCCCCTTGAATACCAAAGCATTTTCGGCAACAGATGAGGAAATATTCCAGATGAGAATGCCACCTCTTTAGAAACTTCTTAACCCATACTCTTTTGTCTCTTGTCTGAGATCAGAAGGGCAAGACACACTCATGACACAACTTGATTTTTAAGGCTATGTCCAAATAAATACTAGCGTATTGTAACATAAAATTTGCAGAAAAACCCCTTTAAATTAGATAAGGAGAACAAAGTAAGACCCCTAGTAAACAAAAGAAAAACTAGTTGAACCTATGTAAAATAACAAGCATATACACACAAACTCACAACCTGCTAACCAATCGCTCCCCCACAAGTTAAGAAAAAAAAATCATACGAAAACCTACCCTACACTTTCGCATAAGTAAATAATCAATGAACTGCTTAAAAAATCTTAATACATATAAATTCCAATCTACTACAAAAAAAACTTTTAGATTTCGATTACATAAGTCAAAAATCTCCATTAACAGAACAGATTTAATTTCACTGACCAGTTTTAATTAAACTACCTTACTACTTTTCATCACAAGACTGTGAGAAATACATCTATCCCATCACAAGTACATGGTATACCACAACATTCTATTTAGGAGGGATTTTCAATGTAACACAAACGACTCGAAAAGAAATATGTTATAAACGTATTAAATTAGCTACTGACCTTTTGGTGTACATTAAATTGTTTAAGGAAATTCAATACTGTATATTTAAGTGAGAAGACAGAGGACAAGGATCGAACAAAATAATTCAACCATTCTCTCAATCGATCTCGGATAAGCAACTAAATTTCAAAGAACCTACACACATTCCCCGATCGTCTAGTCATCACCAAAACCAATTTCTAATGAACACACATTAGACCATATTTATTCACACACTAAGTCCTTCAACTCAAGCCTTAATAAACAATACACCACTTCGCTTCACCAATAATGCGTTAAAAATCATGACACAACCTTGCATATCTCTTGAATGTTATAAAATACATTCTCGATCAAACAACATTTAAATATTTCTGCATCTAAAAGTTAAATCGGAAAAGACGACATCCGACCATCTAAAAGCGGGCAGCCTCCACTTTGCGTCCACCCCAGCCCAACGCCTATCAATATCAAGCTAAACTCCCATAATCGTGGAATGCAAACTGCTATTATTTGACGTCTAAAAATATAAAAAATAAAAGTGATAATCGCATACGCTTCTGCCAGAAATAACAGCTGGGATAGCTATTAAATCGTTGATGGGTCATAGAGAAGGTTCATTACCTTACTGTATCGAATAACTAAATATTTCATACTCCTTCAATTAATTCACCCATGGAGATCAAATACGTGCTTGATTGTTAACCTTAAACCATATATTCAGGCTGGAGAACAAGGCAGCGCGATATCAGGGAAGGTGGAAAAATTCAATCACCTCTCCTTATCACATCATCCCTATAAATTTTCATTCAGACTAGAAATCTCGTAAATGCAGAGAAGATAACTCTATCATGATACGAGCAAAAGCAGGAGCATCAGCAATCAACGCAAGACGAAAGGTAAGCGACAATAGACCTTCCCTAGTTACTACCTACTACCAAAATCCTTTCTGGACATTCTTGGCACAAAATTAACATATTTCACGCAACGCACAAATGTTATTCATACCTATAAAAAAAAAATGTTCCGATTAAAGGACAAACACGCTCTGATCTTCTAATATCGCCCTATAGCTACTCAACTTGTATTAGAATAATATCTAAACATCCTATCTAAGATCTGTGAAACCCTTCTCAATCTACTTCTTAGATCATCTGACCGAAAAAATCATTATCACTTCTTTCCGCATATGGACCTAGGATACAGGCTATTATTAACAAGCCGCATTCAAAGAAGAGAGTCTTTAGAAAAAATTATTAATTTTAGTAGTGAGGAAAAAGGGCCGGAAAATAATAACTTTCTTGCACTCGATATACGGGATGATGAGAAAAATCTAATATAAAAACGTTCTACTCTATCCACTTTCCCTAATTTAATCAATATCAAAGCTAAGAAAACGTAAAATGCGAAGGAAATTTGTACTATTTGAGCAGAGCGGCACAAAAGCGGGAATTTCAACCAAACGACAATGTGATCCGGCTGACTCTCCCTAGTTTCTACCTAACTGTAAAAATCTTTGATCTAGGCTTCTGCAAAAAACAATTTATATAACAAATTCTAGCTCAAAATCGAATGCCACAATTTCATCTACTACTAAATAGAAATCAGATTCACTGTCTTCCGATGACTCATCTTCAGATGTTTCTGCATCATCTATCACTTCAACACTTATATCTTACCATGACTAATAATCCAGCCTGACCACGCCATTTCTAGGACTTACCTATCTTATCCTCCTACATCATCCCTCTACCAGAAAATTTTCATATATAGCCATTATGCCTTTGATATACATTGTAATTAGAATTCGGAATAAATAAAGTAGCAATAGAGGACTACCTGAATCTAAAAAAAAAATAAGAACTGTTAAAGGAACAGAGCGGGGCGTCCGGATCCGCAAATAAGTTTCCACCACGTAAAATTGATAGGAGATACAAACACACCCAAAACAAGAGAAAAAAAAAAAAAAATCGTTGCTTCCTAGCTATCCGCGCCAAATGAGATTTCAACCTGTAAAATCATCAATAACTGTCATCCAAATGGTAGACACTATTCACAAATCTTCAGACGTGTTGGAAAGCTAAACGCACATGGGTCCAACCAAAAAATTGTATCCGATAAAAGAAGAAAAAAAGCCGCTATCTAAATCCTACTAACAAAATAAAAACCTACCACTATCGCCCTATAGACTAGCACTCACTAACTGATATATTTATAACTAACAGTCTTATGAAACCCTTACTAATATAACTACTTACCATTACACTTACCTGTAGAATCATACTAGGAAATGAAGAAAGTGAATTCAAATTTACTAATTAAAAAGGAAAAACCATGACGGCTATTCAGCGCTCAAAAAAAAAAACATAAAGAAAAGAAAGAAGATCAATAGTAGAGCTCTTCAAACGATAATACATTTAACATATTTATAAAACCGATTTATGTTTTACTCGCTCTTAAGAACTGAAAGAAGCGAAGACCATCGCTTAAAAGAAAAAACAAAAAAAAAAAATAAACACCGAAAAAATTACGAAATTTATTGAAAAGACAAGAAATCCAAAAAAGCAAGTATGACAAAAGGACGAGATATGGCACGAATGAACTGTCATTTATCATATTAATTCTCTAATACTTTTCTCCCCATCCGTATAATGAGGAGTCTTTCCAATCCTGTCTTCTATGATATACAACAAGACGTTTTTACCTACTATTGATTCACAACCATAGCTTCTTCAAAACTTAACGAATAAGGCTAAAACACACAAAGAGGTTGATAAAGAAAGATAGGGTGAAAAACATCAAAATAAAATTTTTAACAATAATTCAAATCTTCTTAAAATGACGGAAATCTATCAACTGAAGAAATAATAACATTTCATAACAAGACAAATTACCAATGCTTGTTCCTCAATCGGTTAGAATATTAAATATTCCTACTATTATATTTCCTAAATAATATTTTTAACTTACATTCATTAAATAGATCTTATTCAATCAACTCTGCCTTTGACACCTCTATTCTCTCACCACACATCAATTAAGTATGTATTATTTACTGTAAATCAAATTGAAAACCATATGAAATGGAAAATACAATGCATTGTCGAGAAAAAAAAACGAATGCACTACGAAATATGAGAAAATAGCCTATAGGAATGCGCCTGATATTCATACCAAAAATAGTAGGAAACAACGGCTACAACAACTTACGGAACTCATTATTACAATACTCCTTATCAATTCATTGAGCTCAGTTAAACATCTATAATAAAAATATTTGAGCTTTAGAAAATTAGTCAACCTCTTCGATCTTAAATCTCTTTTTTTCAATCCTCATATTACTCCTTATTATTATTCTGCTTAAAATGGAAAAGTGTGAGACATTCTCGTCAAAACTAAAAAATAAATAAAAATAATAAAGGTATCATATAAATTAATACAAAAATGGAACAAAACGCTCGTCTAATATCAACTTGTTGCTGAAATCTAAAATTCTTTATAATAGAACAACCCATCCTTCATAACATAAAATCTCAACCTCTTATATATAAAACACACATTTAGCTAAACGTTTTCATTATGTCTGTAAATACGAATCGCTAGGTTTATTCACTCTATCGGTTCCTATGTTGAAACTTCTTAAAACATATAGCTTTACGATATTAACCAAAAAGATATAACACTACAAATAAATAAAAAAAAAATGTCTGGAATACAACTAAATCACAACAACTCGTAAATAATGCTTAGTGAAGCAGAGATAATACTAGAAAGAGATAAAAACTCACAAGAACTATAATATCTAAAAAAATTATAGGCACAGAAATAATTCATAGGTTTGAACTGTACAGAGCTAAAAGAAAAAGAACTTTTATAAACTATACTTTATACACTAACATACATACATAGCTAACATAATACTAAAGTAAAGGTAATCATGCACGCCGTACCACTCACTGACCAATATTATAGACCATGGAAACGCGAGAACACCTAAAAACAGTACAATTGATCCTACAATTATAATATCTGGGGGTTACTGGCTAACTATTGACTGAAGCGATTAAACAGGGGCCTCACCCTTGGACAAAGGTGAGTGATACGAGTTAGAGCGAAACTCTTTATCGATACAATATCAGTATACAAAACTTGAACCCTCACTTTATACTTTCCCCCCTCTATACGCTCATCCCCGATGTTTGCTCTGCCTTTACCTCATCCCCCATTTACTAATAGGATAACTAAAAAACGCTCAAAATGGCATAAGTGTCTACAACAGATTGGAGTACAATGATACAATTTATTAGAATAACAGTACCACAACACCTTTTCACGACGCCTACCTACTCGTAGCACCCCAATACTACATAAACGCCGTGACTTCTGAGTCATAATACCTGTACTCAAATTAATAATAGCTTTCGTGATTCATGCCAATGTCCCGTACACTTATCCAACGTCATTGATATTCGACCATATGTTAATAACACTCAATATGATAAAGTCTGAATCGTAATATCACACTACACTAATATAAATCCTTTATACTCTCTAAATTCACTCTACCTACTCTATACTTAGGGATATAGAATAAAAATCTCATTCTTTATCAGTCTTTTCTTACTTCTAGAACTAAAGATCTAGTAATTTAAATTTAACTTTTATATATTTAATCTTACCCTTCAGAAATTATATTAAACCACCACTACCACCACATATATAACACTACCTGGGGAACGTAATTTACAAAATATACTGTAACCGTGGCATCGGGCGTCAAAATTTATAATCTTGCTTTAAAAAAAACTCGAAATTTACGGTTTTTGTATCATTTTATGAACGAGCATAAACACATACACGGAACACTTATACCCCAGCTACAAAACTCAAAATTTAAAGCAGTTATACACATAGTTTTAACTCTCCTGGAAATCAGCTATGCACGGTATAGATTATATAGATGATATTATTAAAGAGGTGAACACACTGTAAAAATAAAACTAAGTTTGGGAGTAAACAGAGAAATAAGAAATAAAAAAAAAAAATATCTCATTAGAGAAAGAATAATAATAATGGAGGAAGTATTTGGTTGGTTTCATACTATATCCTCACTCTATAACCCAAAATATATATTAATTAAATTTGAAAAAAAACTTCGTCCGAAGTGGAAAAAAAACAAGAGGAGGATTACTTTAATCTAGCCTCACTCTGGGATAAGCTGATGACTCAAGAATGTCCATGTCCCAATTCAGCCAAAATAATCGGTTAATTTATAATGTCCCCGGTATAAAATTAAAAGAATTATAATTGTCATGAATAAAGTCGAGATTTCCCTCTCTCTACTGAATATTAAAAAATACTAACAAACAACCATGGATGTTTCCCGACGTAAATTATTAATTGAGAAAGCCGATAATAGAAGAATGATCAAAAAAAAGGAAACAGCAGGGATAAATTATTTCCATTATAGGGGCAATAACAGACCGCCGATGAAAACCACCGCGCAGGAGACAGAAGGCGAACAAACCCCAATCACCAAGCAACGCCCTAAATGGAACGAGCGGCACGAAGACAGATACGCCCCAAACAAACCAGCTCGCTAGATACCTGGCTATTTGTGCCCACACCTAGAGAATCCAGATCTACGACCGCACGAGACAACCTCTCTGAGACACACTCCCTATAACTCGCAGGCTGATACTACTCTAAGCCTTCTTTTTCAGCGTATTGCGTCACTATAAGTATATGATTAGATATACAACCTGTGTTATAAACAGCTGTGTGAGAGAACGATATTAACAAACACTTGACGGTTTACAGTACTATTTCATGCAGCAGATCGTAAAGGAAGCATATATAAAGTTATATGCTCTTGTACTCACTCTCCAGGTAACTCTCAATAGAGTTGAGACAAGTTCACAGCACAAAAACAACACCAAGTATAGTTTTGTATAAATGTTGTTTTCATTGGTAGAAAAGTGTGTCTATCATCTTCTCCGTGATGAGGTAGATGATGTGTTTGATTTCTCTTCCAATTCTAATGATAACTAAAAAGTTCACTTTAATTCTCGGGTACTAAATCTAAACATTTTCGAGTTCTTTGATATACTCAGGATTCAAAAATAATGTAATTAGGGATTTTCAACTCGTAAAGTGATCATTATATATCACGTATATATTATTCTTAATTTTTCATGATCGTGAACCGAGTTCTTCATACATTCATGCATCAACTGGCCCAAGAATACTATTCGGTACACAACGCTAACTCGAGAATAAGGCCATTACTAAAAGAATTATACGCACTACGATTAAAGATATGAGTGCCACTCATTGTTTGAATGATTTTACAAACTCCACAACCGCAACCAATACAGAATACTATGATAGAATTAGAATTCTTATATATAGCCAGCACACACCATACCAAAAAGTTCCAACGTTACTCATAATAATAATATTAGCGTATAGTTTTTACGGTTTACCTCAGTGTGGTTTTTGCATTTCACAACAGCACACATTACACACACCAATCAATCACTACACAACACACACACCACACACACATATACATTAACACATCAATAATATACATATATATAATAATATCAATATATATATAGAATATATATATAAATTAATTAATAATATATATAATATTATATATATAATATTAAAATTATAATATTATTAATATATATTAAATATATATATTAAATATATATATTAAAATTATATATATTTTAAAAATAGATAATTAATAATATATATATATAATATATAATATAGTATATATAAGATTATAATAGATATATATATATAATTATAATATATTATTATAATATATGCTATAATACATAAACTTTGCTAATGAAAAAAAACATTTTTTAAATAATATCAAATGATAGTGTATTAATAAATAAAATAAATAGTTAATATAAAAATAATAAAAATATATATTATATATATATATATAAATAAATAGTATATATAAATAATAAATATATTACTAATATATATTATATATATATATATAATATTATATCTATTAATTAAGTTAAGATAATATATCTATGCGTAACAATTTAATATATAAAAAACATTACTCCAGGATTTAATAATAACGTTTATACATATTGTAAATAGATATAGTATAATTATGGTTATTATTAGGCATAAATTAGGTAATAACAGACTTTTTGAGCATCAGCTAAGAAAAAGAAATAAAGTATCAGGTTTAAGGTTATTAAATAAAATTTACTGTTCTATTCACCCTATTTAAAAATAGATAAAATAACGATAAAACTAATTTAATATTTCGTTAGATTTTCGCTCCCTTATGGAAGTCCAATATAGTGACTTATTATTAATAATTAGCCATATATATAGATAATACTACTAAATAATATATATAATATATAATTAACTTTAAATATTTAATATATATATTATATAATTTATATAATTATAATCAATAAATAGAATTAATTGATATCAAGATAACATATAATAATATTTACTTACTCTCCAACAAAATGTTCATT
>JABUQX010067028.1:25000-26740 GCA_015478945.1 Trachelipus rathkii | reverse complement strand
TTAAAACTGGTAATATAAATGAATATAATTATATATATTAATAATATATATAAAATAAAATAATAACTGTAGATATGTTCCATTAGTTTATTATTATATATTAGTAATATTTATTTATTAAAATAAAAAAAAAACCATAACAAAAAGGGAGACTCAATCCACCATCCAATCAATCTTAATAGATTTTACTACTATATCAATGCAATAACCTATAAGTCCCAATATTAAACTTGTTCTTCAACTTTATGGTAGTAAAAACAAAAGAAATACACACAGCACAATTCCCATAAACCAGATATCCATCAGACTTAATCTATTAGTTTTTCTCTACCTTAATGTTATTAAACTATCAGAATATAATATTCTTTATATACAACTTTTCTGAACAATAATATATTACTAGTCTAATTCAATTTAAATGATTCCTAAGATAATCATAGTAATATCACACTCGTAGTTTTCTCATTCATTAATAAATAAGGAGATGACGAGTACATACACCAATACTTCTATGGACGACTAAGAGTAATGTAAACTATTTCCCCTTTGTACAAATTAATGCTAATACACTATAGTTTAGATCTTAAAAACATAAATCTTTAATAGAGAATAAGATTCCTTTCCATTAAGGAAGAGTGGGTCCAGTAATATATTAGTTAATATCAGTTATATTTTTGGGTAACATAAAACAAATTTGAAAATCAACAATCAAAATATCAGTGTATGCAACTTTGTTTATAATGAGACAGCCTTAAAGCCTTAATACATTGTGAACATCAAACGAAGCTTCACATTGCTGCTTAATAAATTTTTTTACTCTTATAATAAACGATTCAACTCTGACTGCATAACAGAAAACATTTTCTATTTCAACAGAACAAGCCTCGCATAGAAATGCCCAAATATGCACATATTTCTCATTAAACGCCTCTTTCCTAAGATTCAAAATCCCTTTAATTCTCTATCACAAGATTGTAACCCTTGTTTGAGCAGCCTTCACTTAGTGAAACCCATACACAAATTTCCGGGTTTGAAATCGTTCTCATACGTTTTCTGAACAAAGACTTCTTAGCTATGGAAAAATAATTTCCCCTGCATTTTTTACTCCCTACATTATTCTTGAAAGAAGTCGAACCCACGCCAAATGAACTAAGATTTCTCAGATGGGTAAATACAACTAGTTCCTCACACATGAATCATAGCTCACAAAAACTCTGGTGAATTCGTCCTTTGCTTAGCATTGAGACCGTAATAGTTGGTTTTTATCTAGTTAAGAGAATATCGTGAAAGGAGAGTGGAAAGAAAGATAATGCAAATTTTGGTTAACAAAAGCAAAAAAAACTAATCTTACTATAACCTAATCCAATTAACTTTTACTTTATAACGATATTATTTATATGTATATATATAAACATACCTATATATATATACATGTTAATTATATATAGTTATATAATAATAATATATATCATATTAACTATATATATATATATATATATATATATATACTTATAATATTATAATATATATATTATATATATATATAAATTATTTTATATATTATATAATATATATAATATATAATATTATTAATATATATATAATAATATATATATATTATATTCTTTTCTCTATACAATTTTATACAATTACATATTGTAGTATTATATAATATAATGTTAATTTATTTTTTTCATCTAAAAATTACAGGCAATTTTTTATTTTGATACAGAGATGTAT
>JABUQX010067028.1:15000-17500 GCA_015478945.1 Trachelipus rathkii | reverse complement strand
AACAAATAATACTATATTATATATATATATATATATATATAATATATATTTAATATATGATATTTATATATATATATATAATTATAAATTATATATATATATACCTATATATAATATATATTATTTTATTAATATTATTATTATTATTATTATTATTATTATTATTATTATTATTATTATTATTATTATTATTATTATTATTATTTATTATTATTATTATTATTATTATTATTATTATTATTAACAGACATTTCTAATATTTTTGATTGCAATGCTGGCATTGGCATTTACCAAGCCAATCCCAGATTGGAGTGATGAAGTTTTCTATTATGGAGGCCCCAATGCTGCAAATAGATTGTTGAGATCCCGGAATATTGCTGCAACAGGTGTGTATTTAAGGTTTGTTTTAATATATATGTGTTTAAGGCTTGTTATAATAATATATTTTTATGTGTTTAAGGCTTGTTATAATTTATTTGTATGTGTTTAAGGTTTGTTATAATATATTTGTATATGTTTAAGGCTTGTTATAATATATTTTTGTGTTTAAGACTTGTTATAATAAATTTGTATGTGTTTAAGGCTGGTTATAATATATTTGTATGTGTTTAAGGTTTGTTATAATACATTTGTATGTGTTTAAGGCTTGTTATTATATACTTGTATGTGTTTAAGGCTTGTTATAATTGTTGAGTACATTTGACATTTGTATTCTAGATCTATTTTGTTCTTCGGTATTTTAATCGAATAATTGTACAAAAAAAATATAAATCAAATCTTAAAAGTTAAGAAAAAGTTGTTATTGAAGAATTAAGTTTTGATTCTTAAAATTTTAGATCTGATAAACCTTTAAATAGTGTTTAAACTTAAAAAGTTAAGTTTAAACTTAGTTAAACTTATCTAACCTTAGTTAAACTTAAGTTTTATTCTTGGATTTAAACATTATAGAAAGAAGTGAAAGTACCTAGCCTCAAAAACTTTTTACCGTCCAAAGTTATTGGCGAGTTTTGATTTCAACAAATTTTCAAAGAACTTTCAAATTTTTTCAATGTAAAAATTAATATTTTTTCATGAAATGGTATTATTATAAATAATAAGATGATTATAAATGGTGGATAATAAAATCCTTCAAACAGTCTTTTAATTTATTTTAATTAATATTTTGTGTGGCCTCCCTTATTGTTGCGAACCTTCTCCAAACGCTCTGGCATCGAGTCAACCAGCTTCTTGCAAGTTTCTGGCGTTATTCTGTTCCATTCTTCTTGTATTATTTCAAACAGATGTTCTTTGATTTTAGGCTTCTCATTTCTAGCTCTAATTCGTCTCTCAATTTCATCCCAAAGGTGCTCTATAGGGCTTAAATCAGGACTCTGAGAAGGCCAGGGTAGCATGACAAACCCTTCCCTTTGCAGTTTTTGGTATAGGCTTTTCATGCTTTTTGCGTTGTGTTTAGGATCATTATCTTGCTGATAAATAAAATTAGAAAAGTTCCCATGTAGTTTTTTTGCAGCAGGAAGAGCTATTTTGGTAAAAATATATTTAAATACAGTCTTATCCATTACTCCATTTTCATTCCCTTTTATCAGATGAAGTTTCCCAACCCCTTTTGAGCTGAAACCTCCCCAAATATTAATACTACCACCACCTTTTTTTACAGTTGGAGTTAAACATTCAAATTTATATTCTTCCCCAGGTCTTCTATTTACTATTTTCCGTCTTTTGTCACTTCCAAACAGCTCAAATCTACTCTCATCTGTCCAAAAAACTTTTGCCCAGTCATCGTCCTTCCATTGCTTATGTGTATTAGCAAACTGAAGGCGAGCTTCTATGTTCTTTTCTGATAAAAGGGGCTTTCTTTTACTAATTCTAGCATGAATATCATTCTCACCAAGTCTTCTCCTAACTGTTTGACGACTTACCTTCGGTTCTCCCGTCTTTACAAGCTCTTTACTGAGATCATCTGCAGCCATGAATCTGTTTTCAATTGCAAGTAATTTCAAGTGTCTAACACCACGCTCAGAAAGAAGTCGTTTTCTGCCAGTACGAGGCTTTTTATAAGTTAGCCCTTCTTCTAGAATTCTCTTTTTATGAAATCGGACTGTAGTTTCACCGATATTAAGTTGTTTGGCGATATATACATTGGAATACTTGCCATACTTAACTAAAGCTGTCAACTGCCCAAGTTCATACTCTGAAAGCTCTCTTAATTCTGGTACCTTAACTTTAAAAAAATTTACTAACAAAATTAAAGTATCTCAAAATCTTTGTTTTATTAATAGCTAAAAATTAAACAATGATAGGATGATTTTCAGAAAAATATAATTATAAATAAATCTATGGATGAAAATTACCCTTCATCTTTAAAACATAAAAATTCATATTTAATTATAATATTTTTACGAAAATTTTAAGTTATGTATATAGCTAAAAGATTGAAGAAGTTAAAAAAGGCACCATTATTGAACTCCACGAAAATTAAAAGCTGTCAATTAGTCTAAAC
>JABUQX010067028.1:0-10000 GCA_015478945.1 Trachelipus rathkii | reverse complement strand
CCTGATCTAATTTCAGCTAGGAGAACTGTTCCACACTTGGACCTCGTACTCGTCCCAACTTTCAGTGAGCTACCACAATTCTCAGAGGATGGGTTCCTTGGCATGTCTGATATAAACAAATTTCATCTATTTAATCGACCCACTCTCAAACGACTCCAGATATAACGTTTTAGAATGAACTGGGTGATCTGATCAAAAACTTAAATCTTTCCAAGGAATCCTCTGAATTGTTTGCCTCCAGACCAAAAGAAAAGAATATGTTTCAACCTGGAACGAAAATTACACTTTATCGAATTAGAAAAATGGATTTGCTGCCATTATTTACCGAAGACAACAACTTAATATTCTGAAAAGATATCGGAAACCTTCTGAGGAAAATTGATCTGTCAGAATACAACCCAAGTGAGTGACGTCTTTTCATTGACAGCTCAAAACGTTGTTTAGAATATGTTCTTTTACATGACGGCAACAAATATGGCTCTATTCCAATTGGTCACTTCAGGAAGATTACCAGACCATCTCTTTAGCCTTGGAAAAGATAAATCACTTAGAACATCAATGGTCGATGGGGGATTTTTTTGCATATTAAAAGATGGTTAATTTTCTTATTAGTCAACAAAACGGCTACACGAAGCATCCTTGCTTTTAATGCTTTTAGGACAGTAGAGAAAAACATGAACATGGGTCAAGAAAAGACCAGCCTCCGAGGGAATAAATGGTGGTTGAAGGACACAATGTAATCAATGAACCTTTGGTACTACGAGATAAAATCATACTTCCACCACTGCATATAAAGCTAGGCCTGATGAAATAATGTTAAAGGTTTTGAAGAAAGACAGTTCGTGCATAGAATACATAGCTAGTAAGTTACTTGGACTTACCATGGAAAAACTGAAGGCAGAAATTTTCGATGGTCCACAGATCAGAAAGCTTAAAAATGACACCTATTTCAAAGAATCAATGAATGAAATTGAATCATGTGACTGGTCTTCATTTGTTCTTGTTGTGAAAAACTTACTTGGGAACAAGAAGACAAACAATTCCACTTAAATAGTAAATGATATGCTATTTGCCTTTAACAGGCTAGACTATAACATGAGTGTTAAAGTTCACTATCTGCACGGGGTCCGGCGATTGCAACATTTTAGGTATTTGTATGCTGCAGAGGTCGGATTAGGAGATTTACGTAAATTTCGCTTCGATTGAAATCGAAAATGAATTGTTAAAGCTATACTTTTCTTAATAGTGTATAAACATGGTATAAATTTCGCCAATTTTATAAAAAATTACATTTTTAAGATAGGCATTCAATTTTACACGTGACAGAACTAAAAATAACTTTATCTTAATTAGTCTCAATTATACCACAGGCCGTCGAACTTTGAATCCTTTTTCTCACAATAATATTAAACTTCTGGGATGGCTAGTTGTTGCAACTTTCATGTATAGCTTCAAGATGAGCGCTCTGTCAGGTTTGAAGCGATAATCTACACTTGTTAATGTTTCATTCTTGGCGAAAAAAAAAATGTTCACCAACATAGGGCTCTACCCAAGCATTGACGTTATCTTGGCGACGAAATATAATTTAACTTTAGATATTTAGTGTATTGCTCTCAAATATTTAATAATGTTTTGATGATCTACTGTCTGAAGAAACCTTATTCCTGAGGAGGCTATTACCCACACATCATTTCAATAATTTCGATGGCTGAAGTTCTTCAGGGATGATGCCCAAGTTGAATAAAAAATAAATTTAGTAATTTTTTTTCAGTGTTTATTAAAATTGGATAACATTTTTATGGAACGTCACTTTCTATGTAATGAACCATTATACAAGCTTTACCATTTCTCAGAAGGGATTCCTTGCATGATTGCTGGAGTAATTTCATAATGCGGCAAAATGGAAAAGCCTTAGCATTATATTGGTCCCGAAAGATTAATATTGTGCATTTCAATAGGCGTCGATTAATTTTGAAAACAGGTATTAATTTTGTCTTCTCCTTGCAATTTTTTGTTCAGCTCATTCAAGTGACAAGTCATGTCAACCATGAAAGACAAATGACTGAACACATTCATTAATTATTTAGTTCAGGCTATGTTTTTTCCCTTTCATTTTCGAGAAAATTTTTCGCTTCTTCACCGAGAAGTGAAAAGGAATCTTTTCAAATACAGGTGTTTCTACTTAACAAACGGACATTGCTATTGATTGTGGGCAATCCATATGGAAATACAACTTCACTTCAAGAATTCATCAAATTGTTGTGATTTATGGTACGACTACGAATAAAATTAGCACTTTTTTCAACAATATCTATAACATGATTCATTTAAAGGGCTTTGCAACAAAGCACTTCGCGATTGTATATAACAAAGCACTCCATAGAGATAGATGATCTTCTATTCAACCAAACGTTTGCAATTTTCCTGATTTAATCCAGATAAATTTTACCTATATCACGCCCAATCACTTGACGGAAGCCATCTGTAGTAACACTCATCATCTTGCTCCATTCTATATTTAATTGATCTGAAGAAGTAACCAAACAACGAAAAAAACAATCACATTGCTACTGGTTTTTCTATAAGAACGACACTCCACAAATTCTTTTCATAATGCCACAGTATTCTCATCAAGCTCATCGACATGAATATGAAAAAGTTGTGCTACCATTAGGTGATGTCCAGAGTACCTTTTGATCAATACCAAATTGAAAATGCCTGAAAAGGATCCTTGAGTTTCATCCCTTTGAAGTTGTGAATATAACGTTTCCCCAGAAACATATTCCAAAGTGCCCCCGCTGCTGCACATAATATTCCAATTGGACAAGGTTATATACTTACGCTTTCCCAGGATAATTATTTTAAAAAGTCTTCAAGTGACAATCTTATAAATATACCTCCGGGAAAAGGGCTTTGACGAGGGTGATTCATTTCCTTTCGATATACATTAGCTAGCTCTTAATGTAGCATCACTAATTCTTAATTTATTGTTCTTTTAAAAACTTGATTGGCCTATTCCAAAAATATAAGAAATTAATTGAAATTAATTCTTCACGAAAGCCTTTCCTTTCATAACGTTGGTAAATTTCTGTCGATTTGTTTTAAAAAAATGTCTGCTGAACATTATACTCTTTCCGCAACCCGCAATTTGTTTGTTTGCAACATCAAACAACGTAGACAAATTAATGAAAAAAACAGTAAATCTCCATGATTTGTTCACTGTTCTGCATTCACCATCTAATCTTTCTTTTGTTCCTGACATATTTTGATATATGGTCTAAACAGAAATTTTAAAATATTTCTCTAGAGCAGCGGTTTCCCAACCTGTGAGTCCCGTACCCTGGGGGTACTCGGGCCAGAACCGTTAGGGGGTACGTCGAAAATAATATTGGTAATGGTGGAAAACATACTAAGATAAGGAAGGAATTCACCCCAAACGCTCACCCCGTGTTAGACCGCTATTATGAAAAAATTTAAACAAACGTAAAATGTAAAATCAAAATAAAAGCTATAAATGTCATTTAATTTCGATCTTTTGATAAACAATATTCAATAAACATGTGTCTGTGCTCATCCTTGCGCGTTTAATTTGGCGTTAGTTAAATATTTGTTGAGTGAAAACACCCCCCTCTTGAATAGCTGTGTTTGCCCTGGAGCGGTGGTGATCAATCTGGATAAAAAAAAAAAAAAAAAACGAAAAAAAAAAAAAAATACGCTAACCCTAGGATATTACTACCTAACAAAAACAAATTTTTTTGCTTGTGAAGGGATTGTGTATGAGAAAAGAGGGTACTAATGCGTGAAAAGCCTAATCAGAGGGTACGGAAGAGGCAAAAAAGGTTTCGGGGAAGCGCTGCTCAGAGCAGTGGTCTCCAAAGTGTAAGGGGTAACGCGTACCCAGGGTACCAAAAGTAGATTACGTGGGGTACGCCCACAAGAAGAGGCTGACATCACTTGCGAGTGTCAAGGATCGTGTATCACCGTGAGTGTAGGTTCTCTCAATGGTTCTGCCGTGTCTTTTATTATAGATTTATATCTATATTATTATGTGCATATTGTTATTATTATATTAGATTATATTATATTATATTATTAGTATATTATATATTGTATTTATCTTATATAAAATAATCTAAATTATATATATGAAATTATATTACGTTCTATATTATTATTACTAAAATCGGTACAAAAACTTACAAATTATTGGTAGTAAAAGGGGTACGCGATCTCATACAAAAGTTTGGAGACCCCACTGCTTCTAGAGGATTAACTTATGACAAAAAATACCTAAACTTCACTTTGAACTCACTCTACGTCTCAATAAGCATAAAAAAAACTTTGCAAGGATGAAAACCTGAACGCGCCGCCTAAAAGGGGTAACTTATATAATTAACTTATATTAACAATTTTTCCTTGTAAATGAAATTAAACTAAAAAAATTGAAAAATAGCCCCCTACCTAAATTTATGTTCTTTAAATTTTAGTTTTTTATAATTTATTCAACCGTTGGGCCGGATCCGGCCCCTGGCAGACTGCAACTTGAGTGTAAAGAGTTCACTAATTCTGCACAGCCATCTCTAAATCGCGTTTTTTAGAGAAAAACACCTTGGTAACTTTAATGCGACAGAGCGAGGTGAAAAGAATTTCACCAAGACCTAAAAAAAACCAATGGAAGCCAAGTACTAATGGAAGATGTCCAAAATTGATGGCTGACTCTTGTTGGAGTATTAAGGCAAGAATGTCCAGAGATTAAACACTCCAGGAAAAGCTGCAAGCAGGAACTACCTTCTTATATCAAATAAAATGAAAGTTGAATTATAAAACTCTACACCATTTAAATATGAAAATAAAAAACTATTATACACAGGTTCACTTTTCTTTTAATTTTAACATGTTTCCTTCATGCTAAAATCAAATAATTAAATTTAAAAACACACTTAAAAATATTCTTCTCTTATTTTATGGAGCCAAGCAATTGTGTTAGTGAGAATATGGCCTTTATGCTTTGATATCAAAAACTAGCAGTGGATAGGGGAAATGGATGGCAATTTTTCGGTATCGATCAATGTAAATTTATTAGAAACTGCAGTCTAAAATTTGACGGCCATCATAAAGCACCACGTGTGCTGAGCTTTATATTATTAATTAATTATATGAGTTGTATTATTATGTGATTATCTATTATAATTGATGATATTATTCATTATTAATTCATTATTCGATATTATTATTATTATGTATTAATTTTCTTCTTCATTTTGTTATTATTATTATTTATTTATTTATACTATAATTATTAGCAATTATTATATTATTGTATTATAATATTATTATTATTATCTATTATTATTATTAATATTATTATTATTATTATTATTATTATTTTATTATTACGTCGAATATCTCATTATTAAATAAAATAATAAACTTCATAAGAACAATATTTTATTGGGAGTTGAAAATTAAAAATATTGTAATGAAATTTTTTAATTATATCAATTCTAAAAACTATAAAAAAAAAAATTTCTTTAAAATTAATTCAACACAAGTTAAAACAATTGTTTAACACATACATCAACCATAATTAATTTAAGAATAAATACATTCATTTGGGAAAAATACTTTATAAGATGATTAGAAGAAATCCCAATTATATATATATATTAATATATATATATATATATATAATTACCGTATAACTACTACTATATATTATATATACTATATATATATAGCTATATATATTCAATTATATATATATATATATATACTATCGACTTGCTTACTATATACTTAGTTATAAATATATATAGCTACTTATATATATACCTCTATAGTATTTAAATATATCAGTATATATATATATATATATATATAACAATATATATTATATATATATACTA
This sequence comes from Trachelipus rathkii, assembly GCA_015478945.1. Classification (NCBI taxonomy): domain Eukaryota; kingdom Metazoa; phylum Arthropoda; class Malacostraca; order Isopoda; family Trachelipodidae; genus Trachelipus; species Trachelipus rathkii. Next base: position 4,094 of record JABUQX010067028.1, on the reverse strand, counting down.
ATATATTATAATACATATAAAAAATATTTTATACACCGTATATATATAGTGTAAATAAAAACTAAAATATAAATAAAGACATGAAAATAATATATTATTTGCGTATTTACAAATGACAGGACAGAATTTAATATAATACCCTATATATAAATATATATATTAGTATATTATATATATATATCATATATACTCATATATATATATATATATATATAATTATATACTCTATATATAATAATATAAACGTACTATATATATATATATATAATAAATATTATACATATAATATGTAGTATAGAATTACTCTATTATCAATATAATAATATATTATATATTATACACATATAATATATATAATATAGTACTATATATACATATATATATGATATATAATATGTTACTAATACTATATATATATAGATATATTACGTATATAATAATAATATACAGTATATATATATATATATATATATATATATATATATAGATATATATAGGTATTATATATATACTATATATATTACATATATATATTGATCATTGCTCAGTCTGCCTGTGTCCTTAAATTCTATGCTTCTAGAGTAATTCACTTCAAATCTTCATATAAACGACTTCTTAAGAGTTACCAGATGCCTCTAGGAGTATCATCTTACCTGCAAAATATCATATTATACATTTATTAATATATTAAATATATATATATATATATATATAGTATATATATAATTATATATATATATACTATACAATATATATACTATACACACACACACTAGTATCATATACCAATAATATATATATAACAGCTACCCCACTCACAAGACACTTATATATATATATATACTAATATAATATATATATATATATTATATATATAAATATAAAAATATTAATATAATATCATATATATATATAATATATATATATCTATATATATATAATATATATATAAATATTATATATACATATATATATAAGATAATATATAATATATAAATATATATATTAATATTATTATATAATAATCATAATAATCGAAATAAAATATATAGAAAAATATAAAAATATAAAGATATACAGGAGAATACTGATGGCGAAGAAAAAAATAAGCTATATATATATATATTATTATATATATTAATAATATATATATATATATATATATATATATAGTCATATATATATAGATTATATAAGATTATATATATATATATTATATTGTATATATTATATTACATCAGTGATAGGAGGGAGAAAATTATTTCCCCCGACTTCTTTAACGGGAACCCACAAAAATTGATCATCTTTGCAATTTTCGATATCAAAGTTTTAGCACGATAGACGGCATGCCTTACCCCGGGTTTTACCGCGCGCCGTCAACAGTTTCATAAACTTTCGAGATGTTTTTGCCTGCTAACTGGACAGTCTTTGGACCGTATCTCTGCAAACTTCTCATATTTTTCTCATGATTTAATGTCTCAATCATAGGCAATATTGTTTCTAAGTAAATTTATATTGCATTAAATATTGCCCTGTTGCAACTACCAGCCTCGAACAGAGCTATTAACAGGGCCCTTTTCATCAAAAACGGACGTGAGGAAAACCAGGGATCTGTGGACCGAGTCGGAATCGGACCGAGTCGGCCAGGTTTAGTTTTAAGAGGGCAGTCGGAGCCGTCCCAGGATCCGGTAATTTGTGTAAAAAGGTTGGAGTTCGGGAGTCGGGAGCAGTCCCGGGATCAGTCCGAAGTCCCAAAAGGTAAAAGACCGCGGGAACCACGGAAGCGCAAAGACTAAAGGCCGAGTGACTTCAATGTTGCCGCGGTGCCAAAGTGGTAATGTGGTTCCACTCACTGGCAACTTCCTAACTAGCAATAATGCTGATGGATGCAAATGCGGGTCTCGTAGTGTATTGGTCGGTGTGGGGGGTGGGGGTGTGGGGTGGGGGTGTTTTTAACCTGCACCTTATGTCTCAATTTGGAATTATATTCTAATGAATTCAACCTTCAACCTTACATTATACAATCTATATTTAAGATGCTGAGAATAAACAAAAAACTCCAAGGTAATACGAAGAGAAATTCTCTCTCCATTAACCCATGGTATCTAAACTAGCTGCTGTTTATATCTAATTCCATCTACGGCGGCTAAGCTTAATGAAGACATCAACAACAATAAGGCTAACATCCTGCACTTTTGATAACGTGGACCACTTTGTATTCTAAAAGGTCTGCCAAGACAGTTCCAAGAAGAAAAGAATACCGCATCCTGAACATATTGTAACGTGATGAAAACAAACCTATCCCATTACTACCTTCTAAGTCATTTTTCACGGAAAGCTCAGACGGAGCACTGACGTAAGAAAGCTTCTAGATATTGAGAGTTTAGTCGAAAGGCCTCTGCGACTGGTTTAAGGAAAAGGTTCAGTGTTTTTCCATCATCCTTGTGACACAATATTCTCATAATTTAAAAAACTTTCTCTGCCTGCACTGAAAGACACGCTTGAAAAAAATATACCATAACTTTTAAATAAGCTTAAATTAGAAGAGCCCATCGATAGTATACCAGGACATCTTACAAGAAGCGCACATATGCTGTTTTACCTGATCTACATCCAAGCCAAGGTTGCTTTCTTGACACACGGCATGTTCTGCTCTTCAGCACTTCAAAAGATCATGAACCTACAAAACCAGACCGGAAATGGAGGAGCGACCCTGGCAGATGTAATTCTACCTTTTTCCAAGAAAACATTCCCATTCATTGCAGTCAGATGACACTGGCACTCGTAAGTCTCATTTCTGTGCAGATTTTATATATATATCATATATATATATATATTAATAATATATATTATATATACTATATAGTAGTATTATGCATATATTCATATATACTATATCATATCACATTATGTCGACATATCATATATATATATATAGTACGGTACTATATAGTATATATATATAAAATATATATATATATATATATATATATATATATATATATAATATATATATATATATATATATATACTATATACTATATCATATCATACAACTAATTATCTATAATATAATATATCAATATACCCTATATATACTATATATAATCATATAATTGATGTATATATAACATATTATACAATATAATACATATATATATATTATATATACTATATACTATATATTATATATTATATACTATATACGCCCCATCGTCGCACACTGAGCTCTCATTACTGCGAATTTTCTGAGCGAACAGAAACATCTCAAGTACTTCCACATCCTCCCATTCACAGCCAGAATCTAGATTCTACCTCTCCCAGGTCAGGTTAGATCTAATTTGCTTTGGTAACGATGGAAAAAACACCCATAAATACTAGTAAAAGCCGCGCTGTGAACAACCAAATTACACTGTCTGGGAAAATGACTTCCAAGGTACTGCTACCCCCAATGAACAATGGAAGAACACATTCGGAACCGCTTCGCTTAAACCCTCGCAAGGATTCATTTACTCTTACCTTTGAGGAGATGATCACCAAGATTAACTTGTAAATCAGGAGTCCAAATACATAAATTAAAATGCGGACATCAAGTACACTTAACTTTTGGGACATAATATAATATATATACTATTATATATATATATATATAATAATATATATATATATGATATATATATATATAATTATATATATATATATATATATATATATATATATCTATACTATAAATATTATTAATATATAATATATAACTATATATATATATATATTATATATATATTAATAATATATATATATACTTCATAATATATATATATACTATATATTATATATATGTATATATATATACTATTATATTATACTATATATATTATAATATATATATATAATAATATTAATACTATACTATATATATACTAATAATAAATTATATATACATATATACTATATATATTATCATTATATACTAATATATCTATATATATATATATATATATATATATATATATATATATAATATATATATACTACTATATATATATAGATTTAGATCAAGGGGGCTTAAATGTAAAGTTTTTAAGTTTGCAGAT
>JABUQX010067027.1:0-7500 GCA_015478945.1 Trachelipus rathkii | reverse complement strand
AGACAAGATAGTAGGAGGAAAGGAAATATGAAAAGCAAGATTGGTAGCTAGGGGCTTTGAAGAAATGAGTGATGATCTTGTGACAGAAGCACCTACGTGTTCTGGTGAAGTGTTAAGGTTCTGTCTAAGTATGATAAAGCGTGAAGGGTGGATATGTCAATCGATTGACATAAAAACAGCATATTTACAAGGTGATAGGATAAGAAGAAAAATATGTGCCACACCTCCAAAGGAAGCAAAGGAGGGTGAATATATTTGGGAATTGAAGAAAACAGTGTATGGGTTAAAAGATGCTGCTAGGGCATGGTATGACAAGGTGGTTGCTGTGATTATAGAATTGGGGGGTGTTAGGAGTAAATTAGAGCCTGGGTTGTTTTGGTGTAAGAAGAATGGAAAGTTGATAGGAATAATGTGTACACATGTGGATGATTTTTGCTTTGGTGGGTCTGATAGTTTCCTTAATGTGATCAGACGGATGAAAGAAATACTGGAAATAGGATCAGAGGAACAACAGGGTTTCAATTACATAGGAGTAAATATACATAATGAAGAGAATGGTGTGTGGTTAGAACAAGAGAAGTATATGGAGGGAATAAACGTACCTGATAATCGAGAGTATTATGGTAATAGGGACATGGAAGAGAATGAATTGACCTTGTATAGATCTCTGGTGGGTCAAATGAACTGGTTATGCGGGCAAACGAGGCCGGATCTTTGTTTTGCTGTGAGTGATAGGAGCAGGTATTTTAAAGGTGGAAAAGTGGAAGAAATGAGAAAACTGATTGGGACTGTAAGGAGAATGAAAGGTGAAAAAATGGGAATTTGGTTGGCGAAATTAGGAAGTAATGTTGAAATGGAAGTGTTTACAGATGCGTCGTATGGGATGGAAGGCAGAGTGTATCCTCAGGTGGGTTATATTGTGTCGATAAAGGATGGAAGTGGGAATAGGTGTCCTATTGTTTGGAAGCCAAAATGTGTGCGTAGAGTAGCGAGGTATAATATTGAGGCTGAGGCGATAGCTATGATAGAGGGAGCGGAAGCAGATATACATGTGGTGAACTGTTGGAGTGATTTTCGGTGGAGTAAGGGTAAAAGTAGTGATGTACACTGACAGTAAAACGTTTAAGAATGCTGTACATTCTGCAACGCCTGTTGGGAGCAAAACTTTGAGAACGGATATCATGTGGATGAAGCAACACTTAGAGGATGGAGATATAACGAAAGTGGAGTGGGTGAGCACGAAGGAACAGGTGGCTGATGTGTTTACCAAAAGAAGAATAGATGTAAGGAGTATAAAAGAATATGTTGAAGGGAGAAAGGAGAGAGAGAGAAAGATATAAGATTGAAAGTTTTTGTTTTTGTTTTTTCAGCATGTCTGCAACCAGGCTTTTACTTGTCGTCTTCTCTAACTGGGCTTGCTGTTTGAGTGTTTGGAGAAGAAACTTTTGCATTGACTGCATGCTTCTTTATGTTTTAAAGCTATGTATAAGAGCACCTTTTTGCTTGTCTTTTCTTTCACTAATTCTTGTTTCTTTCTTTTCAGAGGTAATGGGATGGTTGTATTTGGCCATAAGATATTTAATAAATAAACATTAAAGGGAGTGTGAGGTTTCCTCTGTAGGAGGAACATATGCCGGGAGGAATATGAACCATAAAGAGAGCAAAGGGTTCCCTGTCCAGGCCCGGGAAGGGTTGCCTGGGTTTTCGTAGTGAGTGTATATTCCCTCCCATTTATTTAAAGTAATATTTATCTCCCTATTATATCTTATAGCTACAGTGGTAGCTAAATAAACAAAAGTAAAGTTTCATTTGGTATAAGAGGGGAATTTGCCTTCAGTTTAACATAGGTGGGTGTTATTACGTTTAGTACTGTAATCTTTATTATAGGACCGTTTTTTAATCATACCTTTTTTAACCAAGACTGGAGGTAAGGTGCGTGCCATGCACTGGATACAGAAAAGTAGTAGAGCTTGACACAAGTCGAAAAGAAAGCCCAGCCTTACCGCCCCCTCTATATACCTATTAGTAACTCGTCGCAGTCAGAAAATCCACCCTACACTTCACGGGACGCGACCGGACCCTCACTATTGGCTATCGTCAGTCGTTTGGGGTTGAGGGGGTTTTCCATTCCCCCCTTTTTTTTTGCCCCAGGGCGTGGGGGGGGGGGGGCCACACTATTACCCCTCACAAAACCGCACCATTCACTCCTATATTCACTCTTTCTTCTCGCCTCTGCCAAATCACATTTCTCTCCTAGACATTCCTTCCTGACTCAATCCAACTTTTTCTTCAGTTCCCAGCCAGTCGATTCCGAACACACCACCACTGATAAAGTCCACTAACCAACGCGACTATATTCGGCCTTTCCACATTGCCAAACCATCTCACATATTATCAATAATAATATAATAATAATAATAATAATATATAATATCAATAATTAATAATATATATAATAATAATAATAATAATTAAGTAAGAATAAAAAATTAATATATAATAATAATAATAATACAGGCGTTCACCTAAAATTTTGAATTGATTTCCTGACTTTCCCTGACAAATCTGCAAATTTTCCCTGACCAGCGTGTTGGTTTTATTTTTTGGTGTATAAAAATATCTTATTAATTATTATTGCAGCCTATTACTCAGTTCAGACATTAAATTATTGAAAATCACTTTAGAAATTGGTTCATCACGGCATGGATGAATTAAAAAAAAGTATATTTTTTTAAATAAAGCCTATACCTTACCCCATAGCCGTCCAAAGCACTTCTTTTTTTATTTTTTTCAAAAGAAAACAGTTTTATTTATACAAAGAAGAAAATAAATAAAACTTACATTACGCTAGGTAATATAGGCGTCCACCTGTAATCACAAAGATTCATAAATTGGGCAGATTTAGATTACTTTTTTCTTCTCAAGCATTTTGAATTTTTTATTTTTATAGCGGCTTCTCTGTTTAAAGCCCTTCAGTGTTAACATCTTTTCTCTGCCTCTTCAAGGTTATTGACTTAGTATTGGATCAATATTGCTTTTTTTCAACCTTTTTATTCTCTTCTTTTTCTTTCTGTTTGTCGTCTTTGGATGTTCTTCATATCTCCTATGGCAGCTCTTACATTTGTCAACATTTTTTGAGTGATAGGAACTTTAATGAATTACTGTATGAAGATTATCAGAAGTGTGCACTGTTCTTTGGATCAGACTATGCTTCCTTCAGATTCTTCCACTAAAATTGCTTAATTTATTTAGAAACCCTCCTTGCACTGTCGCATTTCCATGCGAAAATATACAGTCCTAATTTTATTAATTTGCCCAAATTCCGCATACATTGATTTCAGGTGCTATAGCAAGAAAAAAAAAATCATCAAGTCTCTTAGAAGCCTTAGAAGGACAATCACCATCCAATAAATATTTTGAATATTTAATCAAGGGTAGATTGAGCTTCACTGCAAGTAGAGTATAGTGCTTTTTTTTTCTCAGCAACAGAATCTGTGATTCAGTTATTGGTGTACAATGCCTCTAGCAATAAATCAAATCTTTGTTTCCCTTGTTCTGGCTGATGAAAAACTATACTAGGATCCAATGATGAGAGCCATTGGGCAGGCTTGTACTTCAGAGGATATCTTTCTAATTATCTTTCTGTCATGTTTGATTAGATGCACATATCACGCAAATTGTCTTTGTCATGAAAATCTAATGCAAAAAACTTAGTTGTCGGTGATTGCAGGTAGTGGCTGATTTTTAAATCCATCCATAATATTAAGTACGAGAAATTGTAAATCTGTGAACCAGAAATGAACCAAGCGTTTCAGTTTGACGTCCAAACACTGGTCGTTAAATTTATGTTTTTTTTTTTCTTGAAGTTTATTTTAAAAAAAAAATTAATAAATACCTTAAACTCCAAAAAAACAAAAAAACCCTTCGTCAAACCTCAAAAAAAAAAACACCTCAAAAAAGTATAAATCCCTAAAAAGAAATAGATATAAACAGATTAAGTCATAAGTCATACAGTCTTTAAAAACACTTCCAATACCAATCACCTCAATCGGAAGGAATGAACTGAACAACTTCTACGAACCAGAATAGGAAGAATTAGTAAGGGTGAATAGTGAAACTAAAATAGAAGAAACAGATAGAGTTAGATATTATGGAATGTCATTCCCGCCCTCCTTTTCATTCCCCTTATGTCAGTACTCTCTCATTCACAATTATACAGTAAGGAAAAAAAAATATATCAAAAATATGTAACCTGGACATGGATTCATTTTCCTTTGTTTGAAAAGATTTTTAAAAAATCTTCTAACTTTTTTATGACTTTTTTTGGGAATTTCCCTGACTTTCAGCATATTTCAAAACGTTTCCGCTGGACTTTCCTTGACCATTTTTTTTTCCCTGACTTTCTCTTGATTTCCCTGACTTCCAGAAAGTGTGAACCCTGTATATAATAAAATAAATAATTAATAATAAATAAAATAATAATAATAATAAGTAATAATATATATCATAATAATAATAATATCAATAATAATAATAATAATTATAATAATAACATAATTAATAGATAATAATAATAATAAATAAGTAATAATAATAAATAATATAATTATAATATAATAATAAGAATAATAATAATAATTTTAATTAGAGTAATTCTTCATCGATTAATGTTTCATACAGTTATAATGATGTCTTGTACTTATGAATAAACTATACCAATGCTGGCTAAAAAACTTGTTTTCTACACGGGAATCTTGGATTGTAACATGATAATCAATTAATAGTCTATTTCAACTAAATTTATAGGAGATTATTATAATATATATATATATATATATAGATTTAATAATATATATATATATATATATATATAATTATATATCATATATATATATATATATATATATATATATGATTATATATAGTATATATATATATATATATATACTTTATATATATATATATAATATATATATATATATATTATATATATATAATATTATTATTTATATAATAGTATATATATATATATATAATTATATATATATATATATATATATATATATATATATATATATATATATATATATATATATATATATTATTTATAATATATATATTATATATATATATATAATATAATATATATATATATTATATATAATTAATATATGAATTTTATATATATATATATATATATAAATATATTATTATATATATATATAATATATATTATTATAATTATATATTATAAATATATATTATATACTATATATATTATATTAGTTTAAGGATTGGAGAGCGGTAATAGTACCCTTAATATAAGGGTAAAGGGAGAAAAAGGGAACTGTAGAAGTTATAGGGGAATAAGTTTATTGAGTGTGTAGGGAAGATATATGTTGGTATTCTTGTCGAAAGAGATGGTCGAGTGACTTGAAGGGACTTGATTGTGAGAACAAGGTGGTTTAGGAGGTGGTAAGAGGATTGTGGACTCAATTTTACATTAGGGAAACAAAATGATTGAGAACAATGAGGAGAAGAAGAATAAATTTGTATTAGGTTTTATGGATTTCAAACAGGCGTTATTATAGAGTTAATAGGAAAACGTTTATGGAGTGTAGTGAATTTTGGTGTTTGGTGGTAGGCTTCTGAATGCGGATCAAAGTAGTATGTATGACGATAGTGAGCGTGTGTAAGAATAAAATCGGGTCATGGTGATTGGTTATTAGGTCATTAATAGCGGAAGTGAACAGGGTGTTGTTATGTCTCCTTGGTTATTCAATTTGTAGATGGATGGGTTTATGAAAAGAATGCGAGGTGGGGATGGCAGGAGAATGGTGTTAGAATGATGGAGAATGGAGATGAGTGGAGGGTGCCTTACCTATTATTATATACGGATGATTTGGTTTGTGTGGTGAATCCTGAAGAGAGTTTGATAGATTGGTAGAGAGCATTGGCAGGTGCTGTAAAAGTAGTGGTTTTTGAAAGTAACGTAGATAAGAGTAAAGGTTATGGTTGTGAGTGAGGAAATCCTCAGTGTGGAGTTATGTTAGATGGGGCAGCTGGAACATATGTCTGAGTTTAAATATTATGGGTATGTTGTTTGGATGAGAAGGAACGGATGATGCAGAGTGTAGTAGGAGAGTTGTGAATGGCAGGAGGTTGCTGGTGCAATTAAATCTGTTGAATAATATTGTGGACTAAGTCTTAGGTGCGCTAGGGTCTTACATGAGGGTATGTTGCTACTGTGTTATTGTATAGTAATGACGAATATTGGTCTGGCAATAAGAAGTATAGATCTGAAAGTTCAATGTGTTAGATGGACAATCTTAGGGCATGCTAGTGTGAGAAGAATTGAATAAATTTAGGAATGTGCGTATTGAGAGTTGTGGTGGTTGAAAGAAAGAGCGTGAAATGATGAGAATAGAATGAAAGCTATGTTGAGTTGGTGTTGTCATGGTTGGAAAGGATGAATGGTAGTCGGTTGGTCAAGCGGATGTATAGTGGCGAAGTGTGTTGGGAACCGACGGCTGGGAGACCGAAGAGAAAGTGGATTGAGTGGTGAACGAGTGGATCGAGGAGAAGAAATGTGAGTTTGCGCAGAGGCGAGGAATAAAGGTGATTAATAGGGAGTGAATGGCGAGGTTTGTGAGGGGGTGTTGGCCCACCTGGGCCAAGGATGAACCCTTACATGACGACTTTACCATAGTGAGGGTTCCGTCGCGGCCCCCCAATAATAAGCTCTTAGGGGTTGATTTTCTGTTGTGACGGTTCTCACTAATTAATTAATGGTAAGGCTGGGCTTTCTTTTCGACGAAAATTTTGTCATATTTCTGCTGACTGCTATCCTTTTCGAATGCATGATACAGCACCTTACCCCCAGTCTCTGGGGCAAAAGTAAAGGAAAGATAAAGAAAAAGAAGAAAGATATATCATATACTATATATATATATATATAATATATATATAGTCTATATATATATATTATATATTATATTATATATATATATATAATATTAATATATATATATAATATATATATATTATAGAATATATATATATAGACTATATATAATGATAATTTTTTCATAAAAAAAAATCCATAAAACCGGAAAAAAACTTAATAAAATCCACCTGTTACATATTTCCAAGTTTTTGCAATATTTGGGGAAAATCAAATTATAAAATAGAAATTTAAATATTTATATATACACTTTATTATAGAGTATATATGTTAATTTTTATCACGTTAGCACTATCATATTGATTTTGCGCTTGTGGTTGCCAAGACTTAAGGTCTGATATTACAATATATTAAAAACATAATTACGTCATGGAAACTCTATAAACAAGAGCAACTGAAATTATAAATACAAAAAAAAATTATTTCTTTAAATTAGGACAATAAAATTCTTTTTTCTTTCTTTCTTTCTTCAGCTTCCTCTTTGCCCCAAGATTGGGGGTAAGGTGCGCTACAAGCATCGGAAAAGAAACGCAGTA
>JABUQX010067026.1:12500-43961 GCA_015478945.1 Trachelipus rathkii | reverse complement strand
GTGGGTTCCGGAAACCCTCCCCGGAGGGGAGGGACATAAGTGGGGCGGGCCTAAACCCCCGTAGCTTCCCCTGAAAGGCCGACGAAGAAACCCCCGACTCCTGCATCGGTGCCGGTACCAACTCCCCTGGGGTATTCTTATAGTTAAAAAAAAAATTGTTTTTTTTTTTTATAAGGAAGAAAAAAGCTTTTATTTTTTTAAACGAAGGGTAACCAAATAAGAAAAAGAGGTTTTTCTCTAAAAAAAAATAAGGGGCTTCTTCTTTAAATCAATCTATTTAATTTAAAAAATAAATATGTTAAAAACAAATTTAAATTTTTTTTTTTTTTTTTTTTTTTTTAATTTATGTTACCATTTTTCCTTTTACCCCCACAAAATTTACCAGGGATTCCAAAAAAAATGTAATTAGTTTAATCGAGAAATTAGAGCATAAGATTGAGATTTCTAAAATTTTTTTTTTTTTTTATTTTATTTTTTTTTTTTTACATTTCCGCCCTTAAATTGGACAAGCATTCCAGCAATGTATTTCCTTTATTCCCGGGTAGCTGTTTGTAGTTTTGAGATATTGATTGTCGGCTCTTCTTAGAGGCTGGACCTTATAATATATTTATATTATATAATATAATAATATATTATAATATATATATAATATATATAATATATTATAATATATATATATTATATACTATATAGTTATATATATATTATATTATATATATATAAATAATAAATATTATATATTATATTATATCCCCATGTTTTATTTTTAATCCCCTGTCCATTTCCAATACGGCCTAGTCGAATGGGGCCATTGAAATTCCGAACACATTGAACAAAAATAAAAAATTAGATACTGCTTATTGCAGGTCAAAATAAAATCTGTTTATAATAAAAAGAGTTTAAAAATAATATATATAAAAAAAAGTATTAAATCTTATGCTACCTAAGCGAAATTTAGAAATTGGAAACCACCTTTAATTAACCTAACCCAAAAAAATCTATTGTTATTTTATCATAATTTTATTTTTCCCTTCCATGTCGTTCAATTAAACAAAACAAACAAAAGAAACACGTTATATAAAATAAAATTGTTAAAAATAGTTCAAAAAACTCTCTTATCCCCACTATACGCCCCGCCGCCGTTTCTAACATTTGTTTCGGATAACTTTTAAAAAACTATGGAAAAAAATTTACTTCAGCTTCATGGGACAGGGATAATGGTACATGGCAGGCCATATATATATAAATATATATATTATTAAAAAAATTAAAAAAATTTTAAATATAATATATTATATAATATATAATATATATTAAATTTTTTATTTTTAATTTTTTTATATATATTAATTTTATTTTTTTAAAAAAATTATTATAATTATTTAATTTTTTATAATAACATATTAATTTATAATTTAAAATACATATATATATAATTTTATATATTATAATATATAATATATTATATATAATATATATTAAGGCAAAAAAACATTGCAAAACAATAACAATAACAAAAAATAAAAAATGTCGTGATGATTACAATCATAGTAAATTTTACTATAGCTAACAAATGCATTTTTTTGTTTATGCGCTATATTTTTTTTTTTTAAAAATGTTCGCGTCTCGTATATTGTTTCTAAGTAAGCCGAATCCAACTGCCAACCCAGCAAAACTTGTAATTATGTTAAACATTAGCCCGACTCGTTGCTCTTGATAAACACACGATAAGTCGGCGTTCTACGGTTCACATAGAAAAGTACAACATTAAACCGCCAATTTTCTTAGCCCTGGTTGGCCCTTTTCACGGAGCTTCCCCCAATCCCCCTCACCCAGGTTTTTACTTCCCACTTTTGAAAATGAATTACTACCCGCTCTACCGCGCAGAGAAAAAACTTGCCCGCTGTCGATATTCTATTAATCGAATTTAAAAAATTAAAATTTACTATTAATTAACGAATTGAGTAACTAGATTAGTTGAATTAAAATAATGGATAATCTCCATAACTTTTATCTCGATAATTTTGCATTACTATTAAAAACAATTTTCTTTTAAATTAAATATGCAAAGTAAAATAACATAGTATTGTACCATTCCGTCTAAAGCCATATTCGAAACGAAGTTTGCCCAGATGTGCGGGGGGGGTGCACTGGCGAATAGCAAATTTAGAGAAATGGCGTAGCACTAAAAAACTCCAAAGGCTGTTTCTCTCTTTATCCTTCAGGATGTGAATTCCGCTAAGGCCTTACCCCCTCCTCAAGTTTTTTCTTGCCCCGCCAAACTATGGAGAGCGCTACCGAAGAAGTCGGGGGGAAAGAACTGCGCTACGACAAAAGCTTAAAACCCAACATTTCAAAATAACTATATATAATATAATATAAATATATATATATAATATATATATACTATATACTATTATATATAATATATATTATATATAATATATATATATATATATATATATATTTTTTATATATAATATATATTAATAATATATATATATATATAATATATATATATAATATATATAATAATATAATAAATATGGGTCACGCAGGCCCAAAAAAGTTTCAGGCATGGTAACAGGCAAAAACTTAATAACAGCTACACGAAATAAATAATCATTTTATTTAAAAGTCGGTGCCAGTGAGTAGTTGCAAATGTGTTAAAAAAAATAAAAAAATAACGCTTTTTTTAGAAAAATTAAAAATTGTTAAAAAATCCTTGAAAAATATTACAAGTTTTTGACAAATTCGGATTGGTGGGGGGAAATGCCGCTACTACGCACTGATGAACGGAAAAGTTGCCCCAAATGTGAAGTTGAATTTTTTTTTAATTTTTTTTTTTTTTTTTTTTTTTAAAAAACGGACAAATACCCACGGTCGTAAACTCAAGAAAGACGATAGATAGAGTCGGCGGTTTCCTCGGACCCTACCGCCGGGGACGACGGGGGTGAACTTGCGGTCCTCCCCCCCTGTCACTCCCGTTTTTTTCCCCCCCCCCCCCGGGGGGGGCGGGGGCCCTTTCAACCCTCCTAAGAAGGATAATATGAAAAAGAAAAAAATAAAATTTTCCTCAAATGTATTTTCTTAAATAAAAAAAATAAAAAAGCGAGATTGTGCCGCAAACCCTCGTTAGCTCTCCGAGACCCTGAGCCTTTCAAGGTCTTTTTTTTTTTTTTTTGTTTTTTGTCAAGTCGATCAGAGCCTGCACTTTTTACTAATAATAATGCAAGTTATTAATAGAATAATTAGAATAAATTAATTTTTTTGTTTAATTTCTGCCTGCGGTTATAAAAATGTCTCACAGATAATAAAATGATTATTTATTTTACGGTTGTGTTCTTTATTATTTGTGTATGTGATATGTTATGAAGGTTTTCTGAAGTTACCCATGCTGCTAACTTTTCGGCGGGAATGACTGGCTATATATATATATATATATATATATATAGATATATATAATATATATATATATATATAATATATAAATATATAATAATATAGTATAAAATATATTATATATTTAAATATATATATATATATATTATATTATATATATGATATATATATTATATATAATATGTAATAAATAATAAAGAAGTACCCGCCTATGATATCTCGAAAACTAAAGATAGGTACAATGAAAAGACTGGATACATATATGGAATCAGCCGTATGAAATTTGTATGGAAAAATACAAAAAAAAAATTACTTTTTTTTTTAATTTTTTATATATCTTTCAGAACTACAATAGGTAGAAGAAAACTAATAACATATATAACTTCCAGCGTTTAAAAATTCTTTTAGGGTGGGGCTCGAAGCCGAACGGTGTTGGGGGGGGGGGGGGGGGCGGACAGAGGGGGGACGTTTTCCATACCCAGTAAGGGAGGGGCGGAGGAACCCCCGCCGCGACACACCCAAATACCAAAAAGAGAAGCCGGGCGGGTTCCGGAGGACCCTCCCCGGCAGGGGGGAGAGGGAAATTTAGTCCTACCCCGTCGTCCCCCCAGGCAGCCGAGAGACCCCCGACTGCTTTGCATCTTTGCTCGTTACCCTGGGTATTCTTTAGTTAAAAAAAAAAAAAAATCTTTTAATACATGATTTCATACGCTGATTTCTAAAATATGTCATCTAGCTTTACTTGTACCTATCGTAGTTTTGGAAATATAAAAAAAAAAATAAAAAAAAAAGTAATTTTTTTTGTGCATTTTCCATACGAATTTCATACGCGTGATCCATAATATGTACTCAGTTTTCTTTGTAGCTATCTAGTTTTCCCGAGATATCCATGCGGGTAAACTTTCTTTAAGTTTTCAAAATATATAGTATATATATATTATATATTTATATATATATATATATATATATATATAATATATATATTATATATATATATATATATATATATATATTATATATATATATTGATATATAATATATATATGTATATATATTATATATATTAATATATATAGTCAGCGCTCTAGAAGAGACAAAATCCATATCTCAAAAAACAGCAAACAGCTACCAAGAAATAGGAAACATTGCTGGAATTGCTGGTCCAATTTTAAGTGCGGAAAATGTTAAAAAAAAAAAAAAAAAAAAAAAAAAATGTAAAAAAAATTATATCTCAAAAACTACAATAGCGAACACGAAAAGGAATATACATTTTTGGAATCCTCGTAAAAATTTGGATAGGGAAAATTGTAAAAAAAGAATAAAAAAATTAAAAAAAAATTCATTGTTAATAAATTATAGTAATATGATTAGCGGGCCTATTTAGAGACCTTTTTATTGGTTTCTCGATAAAAATAAATAGACTTTCTATTTTAAATTTTTGCCGTTTTTGTTTTTTAACTAAAGAACTACCCCAAAGCTTATTCTGTATTTGGTGTTGGGTGTATTATACCGCACCGGTGGCAGGAGCGGGGTCTTCGTTTCCCTTCCGGGCGAACTACGGGGTAGGCTAATTCCCCCCCTCCCCGGGAGCAGGAGCTCCGGGACCCCCCGCCTCTTTAGGTATTTTGGTGTCGCGGGGGTTCCTCCCGCCCCTCCCCTAAACGGGGTTATGGAAAAAACGCCCCCCCTGTGCTTCCCCCCGTCGCTTTTGTTTCGAAGCCCCGCCCTAAATTGCCTTTGTAAATACCCTTTAGCAAATAATATATATATATACTAGTGTCCCAATAACCTTCCCCCCCCAAAAAAATAGCCAATTTTTATGTTTAATTTTTTTGTTTTTTTTTTTTTACATTTTGCCCCTAAAACGTCTTACAAGGATTCCAAAAAATGTATTTCATTTTGCTGTAACTTTTGTAGTTTTTGATTTTTATGTGATTTTTTTTCTTTTTTTTCTTTTTTTTTTTTTACGTTTCCTCGGTAAATTTTGCCCGGATTCCAGCAATGTATTCCTTTTTTTCCGGTAGCTGTAGTATTTTTTGAGATATGGATTGTGGCTCCTTCTAGAGCAGTGCGTCTCCAAAGTGGGGTGCGGTTACGCGTACCCCGGGGGGTACGCAGAGTGACACTTGGGGGTACGCCAAAGAAGTAGCCTTACGATCACTTGCGAGTGTATTGATCTCATGTGTATCAAGTGTTAGTTTGTTATTTATTATATATATATAATATTATATTTAATATATTATATGTAATCATATTATATATATTACTATATGAATATATATTATATATTATAATAACTTATTATATGTAATATATATATATATATATATATATTATATATATATATATTATATAAATAGTATATATATTTATATATATATATTTATATACATATATAATATATTATAAGTATATATAATATATTATATATTATATTATAGTATTATATTATTATTATATAGTTTAGTATATAATATATATAGATTATATATGTAAGGTATTATTTTTGTATTTATACTTAGCTTCTAATTGTTGTTGGTGAGTAAAATTTTAATTTTTTTTTGTTTTGTTTATATATATGTATTATTATTATTATTATGATATATATATGTTTGTTGTTTTAATTTATTTTTGGTATTAAGATATATATTTATAATAATATATTTAGTAAATAAGAGATACTCTGCGGGCAAATTGTATTCGTAGATCAGTACCTTCTGTAAACTATAATTTTAAAACTTCCTTTCAGATTGGGAATGCTAGAGCGCTAGGGTTGGTTTATTGCTTCATATGGATATGATGAATTTTATTAATCAACAACAATATATTCTACAATACAAATGCGAAATGCAATTTTTGGCTGTCCGTTAGCATCATAATAATGGTGTTCTAAATAGATGGGTTGTTGGTACACTCTGCTGACCCTTTCCAAATCTTTCCTCCAAGCGATTCTTTCGGTCACATGATGAGTCTGATCTTTTATGTTTGATTGGTAGTATGGCTCTTCTGCGGGATGGTTGTCCAAACCGTTTCGCAAGCTCTCCTGAGCTGTGGACGAGCATTGTGTTTTTTTTCCCCCTTAACGGAACTCGAGGGCTCGCTTGCTGTGCTATGTCCGCAATAAATGCCCAAACATTGTGTCAAATGGTCGATTCATGTTCCTGATGGTGCCTCCGTCCGGCAAGAATATTTGGCCGAGGAGGTTGATTCCTACCGTTGTATGTACCGTGTTGGAAGAACCTGGTTTGTTTGCCAGTGTGCTGTGGGTGCTTGTTTCATGGATGTATACAAAAAGAAATTGGACCCTCCCAATTATTGGAAGACTGGGGAAATGGCTCAACTATTACTCTTTGGAGGATGTTTCCGTCTAATACCTTTAGCCGTTAGGTTTCGGTTTTCCTGGTTCTGGCTCACGATATGCAATTGCCGTGCGAGCACCCAAAACAATATAATGGTGGGTCTGCCCACCACCATTACAGTATTCTAACCTTCCAAAAGGGGAATCGCTTGGTTATGTTATTGCAAGCTAGAAAAAGGTTTGGTTGTTTCTCTTTGCACACGCTAGCAGTCCCTCCATAGACTTCATCCCGAAACGGTCCATCTGGTGCATATAGTTGCTGTGAATCTTCGATATTAGGCAGTCAATCCTCTGGCGGTGTGTGGGGATTAGTGTCCCAATCTCCCATAGCGCTGTGAAAAAAATTGAAAAATCGCAAAATGCCCTGATGCTTTCCCTCGCCTGATCAGGAGAGGATGTCCTGTGAGTTGGTGTATTGGTCAGACCTTGTAAAATGTACTCCACGTTCATTCTTCAGATCGGCTTCTCATAGGTACTCTCGGAATATGGTGCACATGGGTGCTACCCACGGACCTGGTGTTGTATCTGCTACACCCGCGTTTGAATCTGACACCGAGAGCACTTGCTCAAACCGGTCATTAAGTTGTGTGTGGGGAAAAATCTGCCATCTCTCTCGGATCGTCCTGGTCACTCGGGCGACCCTGAACCAGTATGTGCGCTCTAGGTTTCTGACCCAAGTTCTTCATTTGACTGAACTGACGAAGGTGTGGGACGATTCGACTGACCGTCGATTGGTTTACCCGAGTTTGCGAGCCAACCTGTCTCTGAGAAAATGGCCCTTGGGTAGTTTGCCTCATCGCCCTGCTTCCACAGGTGATAACTCCTATGGCAACGTCCCCTCTTCTCGCCGATGTCTTTCCATTGTAGACAGTCTTTGTCAAGCTACAAACTTACAGCAAGGGTTTGTTTCGTTGGTGTTGATGTGCTTCTTCCATTTCTTTGTTCTGCCTATGATAGAACGAGGTACGTATCTTCGGGGTGGTGGATTTGCGTAATTTGGTTGGGTGTCTTTATTTTGCCATTTAGTTCCATACACTGTGTAGTTACATATGGTATTACACCTCCGAGTTAGTATGACCCAAATAAAACCAAACGCCTAGCTCACATTTCCAAAAAAATTTGAGAGTTTAACATTAATTTACGAGTGAATGCCCATTAATTTATCCAGCGCAGTTTATAGTATAATCAAGTGGCAGGTGGCCCGTAACCCATTGATAACATGGGGAGGCACTCAACAATATATCATATATATATTATATTTTTTAAAAATATATTATATATATATATATTATATATATATATATATATATATATATATATATATATATATATATACTATAAATATATATATATATTATATATAGTATATATATTATTTAACCCAGTGTGAATGTTCTTCCTCTTATTGTCTTCTGTTCAACGCGGAGGTATATTAATAAAATAAATTTCGTAATTTTATAATTGTTTCTTATACATGACAGATTTCTCCCATTCGAAAAACAACCGATTAGTTAAAATAAGAGTTCTGCATAATATTAATTTTTTAACATTACAGGCTCTGTCAATCTTCCATTTCAATAATTAAAATTTCATGAAAGTTTCCGGTTAGGGTTTGTGAGCCCGTAATCTGTGATTTTTTTTTAGTCCAGTTATCCCCTACAAAATTTTAATAACCGGAGGCAAGTTTCTCGTAAACCTCTCTTATAGTTCTAACCATACCTGTCACGTCCTAATTACACCTTGGTTTTCAAAGACAGTCAAAGAAATACTACTCTCCTTTTAAATCCTGCATTGTGTCTGATCCGAAAAACCTTGCAAAACCAGTTATATTCATCGTAGTTTTCATAATTCAGCGTATCACAAAACCACGTATGCCTTTCTTAAAGTTATTGACAACACAGTTTCATCATGTGGGAGGATGGCTATCTTTCTACCTTGCAGTTTAGAGTTAAACTTAGACTGATTGACAGGGTGATCCAGATCCAAAATACAGCCTTTAATCACACTTAAAATCTTTACGTGCGTAAACTTAGCGCTGCCCCCGCATGAGTCCCCCAATCTGGGACTTTTTCCTTCGCTTCTTACACTTTGGCAATCCGGTCTCAAAATAGTAAATTTTAGTATTTATTAAGGATCTCTCTCTCTCTCTCTCTCTCTCTCTCTCTCTCTCCTTCTCTCTCTTTTTTTTCTTTTTTTTTTTTCTATTTTTTCTCTATTTTTCTCTCTCTCTCTCTCTCTCTCTCAGTATATATATATCTTACGTTTTCGTATATAGTGAAGATTGTTTATCGTGTTTTAACTCATGTTTATGTTGATGATATATATTATATATATATTAATATATATATATATATACTATAATATATATACTATAATATATACTATAACATAAATATATATATAATATATTTTATACATTTATATATATAGTGTTATACATATTATCAATATATAATCATAGTTAAATATATATATTTATATGTTATATCATCTATATATTCATTTATATATATATAGTTTGTTATTTATATATTAGTATATATTATATTATATATATATATTAGTATATATTTCTCAGTGATTGATTAAATTAGATGGTTTTTGTATTTTACTTTAAAAGTAAACAAAATTTTTTTTGAATTAGTTTCTTTACTTTCACGACACCTTTTCAATGCCCATATTTATATGCAAGTGCAGCTTACTTGTTTTTGTTGATGGAATGACTATGAGTTTAAGTTGTCTCTTTGAATTTATTGCGTTTGTGGGGTTTATTTGGGTGTTTGGGTTTTTTTGGGGTGTCGTTTGGGTTGTTGGGTTGAGATTATTTTAAACGCTCGATGTATGAGTGGCTTTGTTCGCCTTTAGTTTCTGTAAAACTCTTCCTCAAAAATAGACAAAACCAGAAATAAGGTTTCTGTTACGTTGCCATGACAACCAATGTTTTTAAATCCTTATGATTCACCTATGTAAAGGCACATTTAGAGATGCATCCATTCTATCTAAAAATTCATAATAAAAATAATGTTTCAAAAAAATAAATGATTTAAAGGTAAAATTAGCGTCCCTGAGTAATAACAGATGTGTGGGTTTTGTTTTTTGTTTTGGTTAAGCTTTTGGCATTCTAAACATATTTTTTTTAATAGTAATAAATAGTAATTTGAATAATTTATAACATTAGGTTTCTTTTTACTTTGTTTTAGAAGGCCGGGGTGTTGTTTTGTATGGCTTTTAGTGGCCCTCCCTCGTGCCTGACCGTTGATGTTTTTGTTTTTGTATGTCGTTTTTGGGCTGTAGGTGGTCTCTCCCTGTCCTTCACCCCGTAAAAGCCCCCCGGCGCTGATTCCTGATATTTATATATAAAATATACATATATATATATAATATATATATATATATATATATATAAGTATATATATATATGTATATTATATATATATAATATATATATATATATAATATATATATATATATATACTATATATATATTAGTTATGATCTGAGGTTATTACTCAGACCAATTAAAATAAGTAATTACTGAATGGATGATTTATTAAAAATGGTTATTCTGTGAGTCATAAGTTTATTATAAATGATGCCACGGAAATAAATAATAATGACAGTATGTATATAATCAATTTGTAATCACCAATGGTCAAAAAGTACCTTAATTAGGAAGAACAAAGTTAATTTGATATAAATAATTAATGACACGGCAAACTGCCGGCTTTTCTTTGGCCCTATGCTACCTGACACAACCGATTCGTCCGGCCACGTCCTTAATTTTTTAAATAATAATACTTCGGCTGGGGCCTTCTCAAAGCGGCTTCCACGAACCAACTTCCCCAAGCCGTTACATATTTGTTTTGATATCTGGTTTTTACCCTTAAAGAGTGTAAGTGCATTTTGTAATGGGGGTTGCCATTGGGGCATTGGTAGTTGGCGTTTCGAGATGTTAGTTTGTTCTGTTCCACTGTAATTCAAGGAGTTGAGAGATGAGCTTTTGTTTTATGTTGCCTGGCGAGAAGATTTTGCTTGGAGTTGCGTGTCTTATTGTATTTGTTCAGGGTTGGATTGTAGGTATGAGCACTCTAGGTGGGTTGTCCTCTCTTTTCCTCTTGTGTGTTTGTGCTTCTACTTGTAGTGTTTTGGTGTGGTTTTTTTGTGTGGGTCAATCTCGTCTAAATGCAGACAGATTACGGATTTTAATTAGTCTTCAGATGAATATAACAAAATATGTTGGTGTATTGTGTGTGTGTGTTTGTTTGGTGTTTGTTATGGTGGTTGTGTTGTTCTTGGTTTGCTGTGATGTTTTTGTGTTGTTTTTATGTGTGTTTTGGTTTCCCTGGGAAGTAGTAGCTTTCAAACAAATCTGGTTGTGTCTGTATGTGTTTGTGTAATCCGATGTGCAGAAATGGGTAAAGAGAGACTTCCCATTTGATTGGTAATTTATATTTCAATAGTATTGGTTTTTGATAGTTGTCTTTTACGCCCATAATGTTTGTTATTGGCTGTTCTTTCTTCTTTATTCGGTATCGGTATTTGTATTTATTCAAGGACGAGAAGTGAATTAGTTTGGTTTGTTTATTTTTTTAGTGTCTCTTAAGTGTGAGAAGAGTGATCAGTGTAGAGGTAGGTTTTAAGTATTAGTCGGTTGTGTCGAAAAATTCCTTTATTGCTTAGTTGCTGAGGGGGAAGTGCTTGTTAAATGTACAAACGTAATGGTCTATAGGGTTTATTTGTATGATTTCAGTTGACTATAGTTTTGATGTTATCAGACTATACTTGTTGCTTACTTTGGGCAAGGATTTTTGTTTTTCTGTAATTATACTATGAGACCTTGTTTTTTTTTTTTGATGCTTTCTTGATTTACCTTGTAAAAGAAAAGTATGTAGTGAAGGAAGCGTTGGTCTACTTCCTTTGTCAATATTTCTCTCTCACAATTTTATTATTTTTAATTTCTCAGCTATTTTCTACTTTTCGATCGGCCTGCGGTTTCTATAATGGTGGTAATATTCTTTTATGTTTTTCTTAAATCTCTGGCTACCGCGCTTGACCATCTTTTTAACGAATAAACTGTTGATTATTAAATGTGTTTGAAATTCGATTTATTTAGAACATGCCTCTGGGGTTTTTCTTGGGTGTGGTTTTGAAGTTTTAGTGGTAGCGTCTTCTGGATATTGTTTGGTTTCGCCCGCTTACTTCGTTTATCTTTTTGTTCGAGCTTGCGCTTATTATTATGATGTTTAATTATTTGCTTGGTTTTTGGTTCTGTTTATCACAGACTAGCTTGCTCTTCAAATTTTGTCGGGAACGAACACTGGAGATCTCGGTTCTTTCAAAGTGGCTCTCGTTTTTTTGTTGTGTTGTGGTGCCAAGCGGGCTGCTGCAAACAATACTCCTTTTGTAAACTTGTTTTAAATATTTTATTCATTAAGTCTACTATTGTAGCCTGTCTCCAGGGTCTCTGCGTGTGTTCGTTCTACCTAATGTCCTTGCTCCTTTGGTTGTGATTTAGTTCGATCTGTTTTTTGGCCATAAGTAGCAACCTGGAGGACGGCATTGTGGCTGTTTGTTTATACCATTTTTCATTTTTTAGTTGGTGGTGTGAAGCCGTCTTAATTGCACAAATTAAGCGGTGGCAAACGGGGTTTGTAAAGAGCGGTATACTCCCGGCCACAATAGCGTGGTAATGGATATTTTTATAGTCGTCAGTTTTTTGTCGGGTACGTCTACGTATTACGATTCAACAATGCAACGAAGGCGGGGCTTGGTTCTGTATTAATTGATCTCGGTGTTATGCCGGTTTTCTTCCTTTATAATTTCCTGTTCGACTGTCAGCGGATCTGTCTTGCTGCGCGCTTCCCCTTGTTTTGTGGGCGCGTTCTTGCCTTCTCCTTTTTTTTCACCCAAATTAAAACTGTGGTACAGATATTGGTTCTTGCTCACCAGATCAATCTTACAGACCCTCCTTCAAAACAGTGGTTTGTTTGTGTTGGTTGGCTCTCTTTTAATAGGGCTCCTCCAGTCACTTGAGGATTTTGGTTCCAGTGGCACTTCCAAGTGTTAATAATTTTTTGGTTATTAAGAAAAAAAAAAAAAATTACAAGGATGTTGTAGAATCTCAGTTACATCATTCAATAACCTTTAATGTACGCTTTCAGAGCATTCTATTGTTCTTCCTCTTAAAGGAAATTAGCCAAAAAAGATAACACGTTTATTTAGCCTTATCAATTGGTGGCCTTAAACAAGTATTTATAACCCCGGCAGGGGCTCATTTTCAATATGTCAATTTGCAACATTTCAAACTTATAGGTCACTGCTTTGAACTGGCCATAATTAGGACTAATAGTGCGAGCGCTTTTGTTTATTTGGCATTCATTACAAGCTCTAACGATCTCTTTAACTCGCGAGTGAATCTTCTCAAATACAAACTCTGATTTCACTGCAATTTCCGTTCTTTTAACCCCTACATGTGGCCTTGCCAGTATGTGCAACGTCTCCTTTACCAACATATTCCGGTATGCAAGGTCTCGGCAAAATGACACGAAGAATGTTATACCCCGTGTTTTTGTTGGTGGTTTTTGCGTTTTATGTGTTTTTGATGTCAGTGGACACGTATTTGGTCCAAATGAAAGCTTTAGGACTTGTTTTAGTAACCGAATAATCTCTCTGTTCCGATCATTTTCAATCCCAAAATTAATAAATACCCCTAGTTACTTTTTTCACGTATTTGATTAATGACTTTATTGAGTTCGTATTCCTTCTTTTTGTTGTGGTTGTTGTTTTTGGTGGCTTTTCAGCGTTTTTGTTGGCTTTCTTTTCTGTTTGAGTTTTTTGTTTTGGTGCGGGTGTGTTATTGTGATTGTTTATACTTGTGGGTTTTCAGTTATCTTAGATACTCTCTTTAGGGAACTTATCTGTTATGATTTAGACTCTAACTATTTCGTTTATTGCAAGTCAGATATCAAATCGACGGTTAATTCTCAATATTTCCTATCTTCTTTTATCATCCTTTTCCTTTTCTCTTTCATACCTGCGATAAGTAAATTCCACTTTCTTAAAAGCGACAGCGTGTCTGCGTTGGGTCTTGGGGTAACATCTGCGTTTAGTGGTTAAATGGGGGGTCCGGATAGGTGATTATGTTCTTTTTTTTTTGTTCTCCGATACTGCGTGTATGATGGAGTTACCCTTATTTTTCTATCTTAGGCTTCACTACAAACTATTTTTGTATGGTGGCCCTTTCGCCCTTATATGTTATTATAGTTTGTCAGGTATTAAAGCTGGCCTTGTAACTGAAATATTTACGAGGTGGTTGTTCCACTCTTCTTTTGTTTTGTTTTTGTTCGGTCCCTTTGTCTATTTGGAAATTGTTATGGATTGTATTTTTAATGATATATTCGTTTAACGGATTGGATTTTATACTAATTAATTTGAAAATTACATTATAAGAGAGCTTAGTAAATTAAGTTGACGGACTTGTTTTGCGTTGTGATTTTAAAATACATCATTTGTTTTTATAGTAGTGATTAATTCTTCAATTGAGTTTATATATCGTTATTTCCCTACCACTAAGTAGGTACCGAAATTTGTTAAACATTTTTTTTTTTTTTTGTTTAGTATCATAATGGTTCTTATATGCATCAATATCTTTTTTCAAGTAGTCCGACTGGGTGGGTTCTTGCGCGCCAGAATAGAATGCATAAGGGCGGCTGTCTTGATCATCCCCCAGAATAACGCCTGATAAAGCATTTGACGAGGCATGAATGAATATTTTTATGGGCGTTGTAGTACCGGGGTAGGCTAATAGGCAGGAGTTTTTTATAGCGTTTTGAACAGCGCCAAAAGCCTTCTCCGACTTTTCATTCCAAAATATTTTCTTTCTGGAGTACGCTTTACCCTTTAAATAGTCAGTTAATGGACCCATTAAATCTGCTAGGCACGGGAGCATTATTCTGTAAAACGAAAGTTTTCCTATTAATCCTCTCATTTCTCTAATATTTTGCGGTTTCTTATAAGTTACTATCTCTGCAACTTTCTCTGGATTCGCCCTAACACCTTCAGCGCTTATTATGAAACCTAAATATTCTACTTCAGATACTCCAAATCTACTCTTTTTTTCATTCACACAGATAGATAAATAATTTAATCTTTTTAAAACAGTCTCCACAAGTCTTTCGTGCTCTTCAGCGGTTTCTGTAAAGAGTAAAATGTCGTCAATATATACGTGACAGTTTTTTAAGTCAGACAATAATATATTCACCATTCTTTGAAATGCTGCAGGCGAATTTATAAAGCCCATGGGCAGAGAGGTGTATAAAAATGTTCCCAGATTACTCGTGATTGCAAAGTACTTCTGGCAATCAGGATGCAATGGCAGGTTATAGAAACCCTTTATCAAATCCAGCTTGCTGAAATACCGTGCACCTTTGAGTGCGAAGATTGCATCGTAAATATTTGGTAGACCGAATATATCCACCTCTGTTCTTTTGTTAAGTTCCCTAAAATCTGTCACTAGTCTAACTCTCCCCCCTCCTTTATCCAAAACACTAAACGGTGCTGACCACGTGGCATTTGTTCTTTTCAACACACCTGCAGCGACTAATTGATTCAACTCCCCCTTTTTGTTGCTTCATACAGTCATTGTGCGGTATTCGAACTGCGTCCAGGTTATAATCGTTATAGTTGAGAACTCTTTTTATGGTAGCGTTTGTAAGGGAAAGCACAGGCCAACTCCCTCAATATCCCCTTCGGGTATTTCTCCCACTTTTTTCCCTCCCCCAATTCTGTCTCCAGTTCACCTCCTTCTCTCTTATCCCCCCATTTCTTGTCCCCCATACTTAGAAAATATTTCAGCCCATTTTTTGTCGTTTTATATTTTTAAAAATAGAACATTCTTTAATCTATGTATTAAAATTACTATAATAGTTTTATACTTAATACATAAATATCATAAGAGGAAAGATGGGCTAACAAAGGCAAAGATGAATGAGAGTTTATTAGGGGGAGATTCTTATGCGACAAAGATTCATGGGAGATTGCAGTTTATTTTTAAAGGGATATAGAATGACCGGCCTTAATAATACGGTATGATTAGTATCAGGATCAATTAGTACATCGTTCTTAAAATCTATACCAAATCCCAAAATTGTTTCAAAAAAAAGTGATACCTATATGTTTAGTTTTACATCTGTTATAAAATTTGTGTTTATATATTTTATTCAACCCAATATCTAAATCTATATCAATATATTCTTAAAAACATTTTATTATTGGTGCCGTTGGCAGGTAAAATTGTTGGCCCATTGGTCGTTTCGACCAATGAATGGGGCTAGCCCTAATCAGATTCGATTTCTGAGCCAGAATCTAATATATAAAATTTTTTATTCCAAATTCTTATTCAAGTACTATTATATTAACTTAGAGTTCCAAGATACATCACCTTTAGAGAAGAGGTGAAGTGCTATTTTGTTTTTTTCTTGGACGGCTGAGATAATTGGTTCTCTGCACAAATTAGAACTTAAAACCCATATCACCCGTTCTCCAATAAGCTTTCGCATACTGAGCTCGATGATAATACCTTCCGATCATTGTGATATCCACTACTCAATAATTATTTAAAAGAAAGCTTGGATAATACATGGTTGGGAATTGTTATAATTACATTAATACAAGATTGGTCAACCCAAATCTGCCATTATATTTATTATTTATATACTGGTAACGGTCTAAATCAAAATCTTGGATTTCACACATTGTTGAAACATGGTAGCACCAGAATATCAGGATTCGCTTATATGCAATCGCTTTCGAGTTTTTCAACCTCACAGGTATCTACGATAGAAATATTTTTGTTGATTTATTTTACATCATGCCAGTCCTTCGTATCCTAACATTGCTATCTATATTAATTAACATAATTAAAGTTCACATCATAATTTATTATTTATCTTATCTATTTATTTATTAAATTAATTTTATTTAATATATTAATTTATTATTCATTATTATTAATTAATTATTATTATTATTATTTATTATTATTATTATTATTATTTTTATTAATTCTATCATTTAGTACATTAGCGATAATAGTTTAACGGCAAAAGTTGGTTTTAGCATAAAAGTAGAAAATCTTTACATTAATTATTAAACGATTACTGTTTTACCTCTAATCTATTTTGGTCTTGTCGCGGCCATCTAGATGAGATGATGACCCAGATTTCAGTTTCCCTGAGTGGTGGTTGTATGATGGGGTTTGGCAGCAGCCCCCCCCCCGTGAGGGATAATATAGAAGTTATAAATTAGGACATTTCTTTCACTTTCACAATTTTTCTTATTCTTTCTCATTACATACTGTCAGCTTTAGAAACTCTGACATTATTATTATTCATCATTATTCTGTTGTGAAGCATTTAGTTCTCATATCTACGATCTAAGGTTTGGACCTCCTAACCCCTCCTTGAATGTTGTATGCCAGCTGTCATTGCCAGTTGGCTGCCAGCGTAGTAGGCAGGTGGCTGTCTCTATGCCAGGCTGGCTGATGAGTCGGCCACGCTTTTGGCTGTTGTCCAATTATGTTTTGTCATGAGTCAAAATCCTTCTTGCTTGGAGTCTCGCTGTTTCCTTTCTTTTGAGTTCGCTGGTTCATTGTGAGTAAACTTCTGTGAGCGGTTGTATTTTGGGTCGATTGCGTCTCGTCATGAATAGCTTGATTCCAACATTTTCCCCAAGATAGGGGGATTTCTCTCCCATATTGGGAGAGAGCATCGGTTGGATGAGGTTTTTTTTATGTACAAGGAAGTTCTTGAACAAGATCGTCGGCATACTTCACCACAGTTTATTTGGATAGTCCATTATCTTGAGCTAAGGAATACAGACTCATCTGGACCTGAGGCAAGGCATCTATTAAGGAAGAGGATCTTGTTGCGAATTTCGGATTGTGTTCTACGAGTAAACTCAAAGTTCTTCGCGTCCAAACGGAGCCGTCTTTCACACAGGTTGAGTAATATACCATTTGGGCAATTCTGTCTTTTCCATCCCCTTTTTGAAAAGACATCCCTCACCCGCTGTCTCAGTGCCGGTAAGTATGTTTCCTCTCTATGCGACCCATTAGTTCTTCATACGCATTGTCTCTTAATGGGAACATGGTTTAATATTAAAGACACTAGAAGGGACTGTTGGGGACGATCCAAGAAAAAGTTTGAGTATTGGAGTGCTAAATTTGTCGGACTTTCTCAGAACACCTCATCTAATTTTCCACGTTACAGAGTTTTTAAAATACCCGTTTTCGGTCCGCAGACAACCAACTACGAATTATACATAGCCATCGATAGGCACGGGCAAGTTGGTGGGAGGAAAGAGAAGCTTGTTTCTTCTCGCCCTTCTTTCGATGAACTTTTCCCAATGATCGTCTTCTTATATGTACGGGCGACTTAGGTCTATTTCTTTGAGGCGTACATTCACGTTCACTTTCTGAACTCGTAGATGATTCTTCCACTAAAGATGGTGAGGCTGATTTTGGGGGTGACGGGAGATTTCTTCGCCTCTGTTGTCTTTTAGGTGGAGGTAGGTCTTTCCTCTCCCCACTCTGTGAGACTTGGCGCAAGGTTTTCTTATTTAGCCCCATGTAGGGTTTCCGTGAAACAGAAAGACTTGAGTGTTTTTTTTCTTTTTTTTTTTTTTTTCAAAGCGTTTAGATGAACTAGATATTTACCGAGATTGTTGTCTAGTATAGCAACTGTGCCTACTTATTTGTGTTGTGATTTCTTGCTGTTTTTTTGTTTTTGTTTTTAAACAAATTGCGGCATACCAGCGTTTGATTTTTTCAAGCCAAGGATATTATTATGGAATCTATAGTTTATATATACAGATATCACTTTCCACAGTTATTATTTAATAATGCACGGATAATCTAAAATTTTTCGATGCATATCGTAGTACAACAATTGAACAATTTACGCAAATACTCTTTTTTTTTCCACCGGTTTATTCAGCTGTTCAGAAGGGGCGTTAATTTAAATAATAGGCAATTTAATACTCTATAATAATTTAATATAATGATGTAAGGCCTACTATTTGGGCTGGTCGCCAGATTTTATGATCTGAGGTCGAAATTACTCAGACCAAAATTAAGTAAGTAAAATTAAATTATTTAGATGATGGAGAATTTTAGGGTTTTTCTTTGCTGTATTTTGAAGTTATATAACTGGATGCGACGTCTTGGATATAATAAATATGACAGATGATTTATATATCAATTTTTTGTTCTCACAATGGTCAGAAAGTACTTAATTATTTGGGAATAGGAACAAAGTTATTGGAACTATATAATAATGGACACGGGAGAAACCTGCCGGACTTGTTGGCCTTTCCTAATGCCTTACCTGAATATAGCTGCCATTGGTTCTTACCATGTATGCCATTTTAATAAAATCACAATCCTCTTTCAGCTGGGGACAATTAGGGCGGACTTACCAATGAGCTTCTCACCTCAAAAACTGTCCGTTACAAGTTTGAATCTTTCTAATCACTAAAAATTGTAATCCATTGTTTAAGGCATTATTGTAATGCCCTCCGAAGTGCATATTTTCACTTGTATTTCAAGTGTTTTGGAAAGAAGCTTTCATTTCCATTAACCTCCTCTATTATAAGGGGAAAATATAGCAGCCTACAGTTTGCCCTCTCCTCTCTTCTCCTTAGTTTTCCGCTCTGGTAAACAGAAACGTTTTCAACCAGCATCTTCATAATATTATAGATATATATATCATCTATATATGATATATATATATATATTATATAATTATATATTATATTATAGTATATATATATATTAATATATATATATATTAACTATATATATATTATCCTATATATGTATATATATATATATTTATATATATAGCTCATATTCTATACCTACAATAGTTTAGGCATTCACCCTTATATATATATACTTTAACTATTTAGTTCTATTAGGTTTGACTTAAATATTATTGTTTCTGTAATAAAAGTTAAGTAATTTGTTCTCAAAAATATTGGTGAGAGAGTTCGTAGTAAATATTTGATGTGTTAACATATTGCGTAATATTAAAAAATTAAGCTTAAAATTATGTATTATAATAATTATATTTTCCATGCATGTGAAACCCGAGCTTCATCCTCTGCCCTATACTAATTATTTTGTTTCGCACTTTCGTTGTTCAATAATTAAAATAAAAAAAAATTGATAGCTTTCAAGCTAACCAATCATACCTCCAAATAGAGCAACAACGGGCGCCGCGGGGAAAACAATACAATTCTGAAATTGACTTTTAACTGACTCATAAACACTCTTCGAGCAAGGACTTGGGCACTACATCAGTCACGCCCGTAACGCAGCATTATTGCTCTCTAGGGTCTTATATTTACTTCTCCCTTTTGCGTGTATTAACAGGTGCTTCTGTTTTATTTGTTTTTTACATTTTACTAGGCTTCCGTTTATTTCTGATATATATATATTATATATATTATTATATATATATATATATATATATAACTATATATATATATATAATCATTGAATAACCTATCCCTGTATCATTCATATACCTACTTTTTACATTATAATATATATTATATAATATATATAGACATATATTATATATATATATACTAATATACTTATTATAAAATATATAAAGACATAAATTTTATATATATACTATATATTATATATATTATATTATACGGTATTATATATACATATACGGGCACCTAATATTAGTTTAATACATTAGGTCCTCAAAATAATTTTGCTCATTGGAAAGCGATTGTGTCTAATTAAGTATATTTGTTGATATCTCAAAATTAAAATTAAAAAAATAATTCGATCTTGCTCATAAAAGGAATCACTTTATTTATTTTTTGTGTTCAAATTTATTAATATTTTTCCAATTCATTTTATTTAAATTTTTTAGTTTATTTTCAACGTATAATATTTATTTATTATGTGTATATTATATAATATTATGTTAATATATATATATATAAATATATATATATTTATAGCTATGAATATGTATATAGTATCTTATTGTATACTATGAGAAGTATTTAGTATTATCCATTCGATATAATATAACTATATATATTATAGGTTATGAGTCAGATATTTTTTCTGACTTTCAACTTCGACTTTCCCTTCCTGCTGAAACAGTGCAGCTTCAGTCCCTAACATGAGTTAAATACTTAAAATATAAATTTTATACTTTGGAAATCCATGCCCATAATAAAATCCACTATTATTGAGCCGGCATAAAAACCGCAATGATGGCAAGAGAAGTCTGGGGTCTACTCGGCCTCCCGTGTGGACGACGGTAAAAGACACCTACACAATAAGATCAATACCGCCCATATAAACATACCAAATATATTATATATAACTCAGTCACATATTATCTCATACCCCAAAAACATTGATAAAAATAATACTCTTTAATAAAAAACACCTATAAAAATAAAGCTAATAACAAATAAAACACGGGGGACTATCTAAATCCCCCCCTTCAGGAAGGCCATAAAATTGAGCAAGATTGGTCATATATGGGTATATTAGGCACGGGTGTTATACTAATCCGAACCATCCCTCCACTAGGAGAAGTTAATGAAAAACTCACTCCCCATCACATGACTCTATTCCCCCGTCATGGCTCGAGACCCCACTAAGAATCTTGGTGAAGGATGAAGATTTGTGTTATATTTGTATTTGGGCTGAAAAATTTTTTTTTTTTTTTAGGGAGCGCTCACGAGGCGACTTGGGAGAAGGGACAGTAGGGGGGGACGTTATATCATTTACCGGAAGGGATGTGGGATCGTGAGGAAACACCCGTGTCTCTCGCTCGACACCAAAGACCAAAGAGCGTTAGAGGTATCCCAGGAGACCATCCACCGGAGGGGGGATTAGTCGCCCTTTCGTCGTCGCAAACGCTAGGATAGATAGTCACGAGCTTGAGACGCCGAACTCTTGCCATTCCCTTCTGCAGTTTAACCCATGAAGTGTATATTCCTTTATGTTGAAATAAAAAAACAAAGCGATTATATATAAAAAAATAATTAAAAAAAAAAAATTAAAAGATTTTAAAAATCCCATACACGTTCATAATACTATTTTCTGTGATGCGTGATCCAAAGATTATATATTTTTATTCATGATACTTCACCTTGCTCTCTCTAGCTACATACTTATGCATCATTAAAAAAAAATCTGAGCCACATCTTATATACGGTATCATACTAATAGATTAATTAAACCATATAATATAGAATTATATATATATAAATGCTATCACATATATAGTAAAAGATAATATAATAATATCACTTATCCGTAATAAAGATATAATATATAGTAATTATAGAAATATATTAGTAATAATAAAAGATTTATATAAATATTAAAATATATATAAATTTAAACTAAATATAATAGATATAATATAATTAAGATATATATATAAATGTAATTAATATTATAATGAGTTAATTAAATATATAGAGATACGTAATATTATAAGTAAGAATATCATTGTAAGATCAATATATAATATTATTAAATATATATAGTACGATATAATATTTATAGATCTTATAAAAGTGATCTAGACAACTAGATTATTTTGAGACCTCTGTTCTCTCAATTAGTGTTTCATTGATAAACCACTCACATCAGCGTTGAGTGTGAAGTAAATAGTTACTGCGCTGTAATAGACTATAAATGAGTGACTTTAGTATCTAGTTGACGCCATATTATTATACCTCACCTAGCGTGATCTGATCAAATAAATAAAATATGCTTAGATTATATATGTAGCGAGGATAAACCTAACACTGATATCAAATAACAAACATTTGCAATTTCAAATACTCAAGATTCAATTTTTGTGTAATTCTACAGAGTCGAGCGACTTCAATCAAATTAAACTAGTGGAGTGCTACATTCTGATGAATTCGCCGTCTCCTTCTGCTGCGTCTTTTCTGTTTTCCTCAAAATCCTTCAGTCTACCTCTGACTTTCTCATACTCTTTTCTCCTATCTCAACAACTGCTAGACTTCTTATCAACGCGTATTCCCCGCATAACACTAAAATCCTATTTTCTCATTACCATTTTATTACTCTCACATTATCCTAAAAGACAATATATTTTTCTTAGTTATATATATATTATATAATATATAATATATTAATTAATAGTACCTTTACTCAATTATACATACATAAACTTATTATTTACCAATCTAATAATATATACTGATTAATATCGATAAAGTTCTATCCTCTTCTCTGTATTATTTATTTTATATTCATATAATTATGCATACAACTTATTACTCATTGCAATTAATAATGTATGAATATTGTACCCTCTCATTTCCTATACTATTCTACTCATACATTTTCCTCCTCTCCCTCTCTCTCTCTCTCCTGCGACTTTAACCATTATAAATCCTTTCTTCACTTTTATCTCTTCCGTATGCCCTCCAAAATCCTCACAACTCTTTTTAAATTTTTCTTATTCCGTTTTTGCTAAATTCCCTTCATCTTTTTCATTATCTTTACTCTACTAATCTTTCTCTTTAACCTATACAACTAACACAAAACATCTTCACTTTAAGACATTCTATATTCAAACTCGTTTGCACATTCTCTATTCCTCCTCTCCTATTTCTCTAACCTTTATTTAATTAATACTCTCCAATTACTATCTTCTCTTATAGATTCTTTTTTTTATCTCTACAAATTTTCCTCTATTCCCTATTTCCTCTGTTTTCTTCCTTCTCCAACTTCATCCTACTTATTCATGTTTATTCTCTTCTCTTCTCAAAACATCATCTTCTCTCTCTCTCCCTCTCTCTCTCCTCCTCCTCAAATCTTCTCTCTCTCTCTCCCTCTCTAATCTCTCTCTCTGTTTTCCTCCTTCCCTACTTTTTTTCTCAATGTATGTTTTCTCTCCTCTCTCTCTCTCTCTCTCTCTCTCTCTCCTCTTCTCTCTCTCTCTCTTCTCTCTCCTCTCTCTCTCTCTCATCTCTTTCTTTTTTCTTCCTTCCTAACTTTCTGACTCAATATATGTTTCTCTCTCTCTCTCTCCTCTCTCTCTCTTCTCTCTCTCTCTCTCTCTCTCTCTCTTCTCTCTCCTCTCTCTCTCTCTCTCTATCTCTCCATGCAGAATTCATAATCGAGGTTGTGGGCTCTGATGTTTTATCCTCTCTCTCATCTCTCTACTCTTCTCAATCTCTCTCTCTCTTCTCTATCTCTCTTCTTCTCTCCCTTCTCTTAAATGTTTTTTTCTCTCTAAACTTTTCTTCTAATTTCTTCTTTACTCTATCTCTCTCTATCTCTCTCTCTCTCTCTCATCTCCTCTCCCTCTCACCTCCCGTAATGTACTATCCGGTCCTTGATTCTCTCTTGTTTCCTCCTTCCTTTAATTAACAACCACTCAACTGGTTTATGCTTTACTTTCTTCCCTCCTCATCTCTCCCCTCTCTCTCCTCTCTCCTCTCTCTCTCTCTCTCCCTCTCTCTCCTCCTCTCTCTCTCTTTTTCTCCATTCCCCAAAATCATATCTTCCTAATGTTGTTTATCTCTCTCTCTCTCTTCGTTCTCTCTTCTCTCTCTATCTGTCCTCTCTCTCTCTCTTCTCTCAATCTCTCTCTCTCTCTCTCTAACTTCTACTCTCTCTCTCTCTCTCTCTCCATTAAGGATCCACAGACAATTGATCATTTATTTATTAACACATCATTACTTTTTTCATTAACTTCGTGTCGTCTTAAACATCAAGAAAGAAAGAGTCCATTCCGACCCAAATATATTATCAATTAAAAGCAGTAACGGACAAAAACAAACCCACCTAGTCTTTTGGACAAAAACCTTAAATTGACTTGTTACAATCTTCTTGTAAGGTCTTCGTCAATTGAAGCCTTTTGTATATTCTTTCTTCTTCTCTTCAATATGTAGAGATAGTTTCAACATCTAATAATTCATTTGTCTGCATATTCTCTAGTGTCATTCGTTGATTAATATATATATATATTATAATATAATATAATATATATATAATTATATATATATATTATAAATAATATATCATCATTCATTTCATATATATATTATAATATACTATATATCATTTTATACTAAATAATATATATATGGCTATTCAGTAGATCTTTCACCGAAAAGGATATTATCAAAAATTATTGAGAATTAATATTTCGAAGTTTTTCTTTTTTTTTTTTTTTATTTTTTTAATATAAACATAAAATAAAGGCTAAGTTTTTAACAACTATAAGCATAAAGTATTAAAGTTGCCAATGAATTTCTTTAAACCCTACATATAGCCATTCTTAAACCAGAATTACAATAAGATCGCCAAAATAAAGTTTAAATTCTTCAACACCTACCGTAACTTAAAATAACCTTATTTAACTAATTTTAACTACTCTAACACTGCTATTCTGATAACACTTTACCTATACGACTTTACTTACATCCTCATCTAGACCGTTGCGGTTTATTTAATACTATTTATATAGGTCTACTGATCATACTTAACTTTTCCCTTGCATGGAAAATGTAAAGTGATTTTCTGTTTCCCTTTCTGCTCATTGTGTGTGGAATAATTTTACGTATTATGGAGTCCCACATATAAATAATTACAAGGAAAAACGCTAGAACTTATACGAACAATCTTACTATCAGAGATTATAAACCAAATTATTTCACACTTATACTGACTAACATTGAGACTGCTTAATTATAGAAAAGCCTATAACATCAGAATTGAATACCCTTTTTTGGGCTCTAAAGTTCGACCCCGCCTTTATTTCCTTTCAGTCTACTAAATAATAATAATTTTAGAAATAAAATTAGACATTCTATACTCTTACATTTTTACCCTTATCCATATCCTTAAATCTTCTATTAATTACTTACACCCCAATGACCTCACTACCAATTACGACTTTATCAACTACTCATATTATTTTTATTATTATATAACTAAATATACTAATTATAAATATATATAATATATTAGACATATAATAATGTTTAAAATTTTACATAATTTATATAAATAATTAATTAATTATACTAATATATTACATTTAATTTATTTATATAATTATATATATATATAACATACAAGAATTTTTAAAACATTAAAATCTATGAAAAAGGAAAAACTTTATAAACTATTTGGGGATGACAATTGTTAAACTTTACGAAATACATAATAATTTCCTGTTCTCCTCCGCGAATACTAACAACCATTTTCATTTATTATCTGTCCAACACGTAAAAACTAAACATACACGTGGTAAAAGGCACAAAAATTACGTCACACTTCCTCTTCATTCTCATCCAATTTTTAATTTCAAAAAAACATTTTCCTGTCCGCCTATATAATACCGTTTTTTTGACAGGACTCAAATTAAAAAAAACCTACGACACATTAAAATTTCGCAACTAGAAAATAAAAAAACTTCATCATCTGTATTCAAAACTTTAATCTTTTGATAAAAACAACAAAAGCAGCCTCTTCCAATAATTATCATGTTTTTTTAAAAAATGTTTAAATAATGCATTACTTACATTGTCCTCTTCTAACTTCTCCCCTATGTTGCTCTTTCTAATTTTAGAGTTTAAAGACGTTATCTCCATAATAGAATCACTGCAACAGAAGACAAGGTATTCTATTATTCACACTCTGTCCCATTTCACGCTTAGGTAGTGTATTATTCTAATCAAAAATCCGTGACACAGTGCGGAAGACTGAAATCTACCACATTAATATTAAATTAGGTACTTTAAACAATAGAATGTAACGCATCAAAAGTTGGAAAAAGTTAACAACTTTCAGATATTTTCAAAATTATCAGTGCATCTTTCTCTCTAATACACTATAAAGTTTCGAAGGCCATGCTTGACTTTGTTTAATTAATAAATGGATACGCCAGTTTGAACAGCTATGATACAAAAAATAACTTCTTTGTTCGACTATGTGGATCAATCATTCATTGCGATCAACATTCCTTCATCAACAACTAATTTATTCATATACAAAAAGTGTAATGAGCAACTAATTTAGCTCCATTTATTAATAAACAAAACAGGCTTCGTCTATCAAAACCACACCACTAATTCCCCTGCTAATTTTGAAAAACTAAAGATTTACCACTTTTTCCCACAACTTCTTGAGCTTAAATTTATGTTTAATTCACCTATATGTAGTACAATATTTATATTGTTCAATATGGCAGCGATAACTTGTTGGTGGATTTGTAGCGTGAAATTCAGAGATTATACAACCATAATAAGGGATTAATTGATAAGGAGAAATTTAATCTACCGAATACCTCCGGTAGAATTAACTTTATTAATTTTTTTTATATTAAAAATACAGTGAAATAGCGTTCTCGCCCTTCTCTTTTAATTAAGGATTGTTAATCTAGGCTATATCTTGAAAAAATGTTCATGAACTGTATACTTGGCTACAATTAACACCTAGTTTTATTAACCTATTTAATGTTAGTGAAATAGTCTAAAATCTAAATTCTAAATAATAATAATAATAATAATAATAATAATAATAATAATAATAATAATAATAATAATAATAATAATAATAATAATAATAATAATAATAATAATAATAATAATAATAATAATAATAATAATAATATTAATAATAATAATAATAATAATAATAATAATAATAATAATAATAATAATAATAATAATAATAATAATAATAATAATAATAATAATAATAATAATAATAATAATAATAATAATAATAATAATAATAATAATAATAATAATAATAATAATAATAATAATAATAATAATAATAATAGCATATTTTATTCCATAAGAAGATATGAAAAAAAGAAGGACATTCTGAAACTTAAATTTCCTCTTTTGCCGACGTTTTTTGAAAATAAAAATAAAATAAAATAAAAAAAAACCTCGCATATCTCATGAACTTTTTTGGCAGTTCAGCAATAACGAAACTTTAAAAATGAACCTTAAATTAGTTTCATTTGTCTTTTTGTAAAACTTCTTTCATTTTTTTTTTTTTTTTACAGTCAACCACCACTCACGGGCTCGGCCCTTTTCAAGGAGGGGGCAGAAGATAAAACATAGAAAACCCACCCAATTCCTAGCTTAACGCAAATCTCTCAGGTGAGCGCAGACGTGGGCTTTAAAGAGGGGAAGATTAAATACAGTTGGAAAAACAGAAGGAGGCAAGGAGTTCCACAGAACAGAAGTAGCTGGAAAGAAAGAGGCACCACGACGAACAAGTCTGGGGTTTTCAATACTCACGCAACATTCATGCGAGAGCAAGGCACCCCTTGTGATACGAGGGCGACGCAAGGGTGGTGGAATGCGAGAGGTCAGCTCCCCCGAGCACTTGCTAAAAAAAAAAAATTCGACCAAAGCAAAAATTTAAGTTTCAGAATGGCCTTTTTCATCTGTATTTGGGATAAAATATGTTAAAATTAATAATAATAATAATAATAATAATAATAATAATAATAATAATAATAATAATAATAATAATAATAATAATAATAATAATAATAATAATTATATGTATTAAGTATTAGGTTGTGTGTGTGTTTTTGTGTGTGTGTGTGTGGCCAGTGTGTGTGTGTGTGTGTGTGTGTGTGTGTGTGTGTGTGTATTATTATTATTATTATTATTATTATTATTATTATTATTATTATTATTATTATTATTATTATTATTATTATTATTATTATTATTATTATTATTATTATTATATTTATTATTATAATAATTACTATACACCGAGACGAGTGTCCTCATATTTTAGTACCCGTGGTCATTGTTCGGAGGATTACAGAAGTTATGTTGTGTATCAATTTAATTGCAAAGAAGTAAGATGTAATTCCTCTTATGTGGGATACACAACTAACACTTTAAGAACCCGAATTATGCAACACAGGTATAAACCAAGTAAAATATGGGAGCATTACACGACGGATCACAAATCCCCTCCTACAGTTGAAATTGCGAGTTGTTTTAAAATTTTATTTCAAGTTGGTAATTTCAACTATCTTCGTATAGCAGAATCTCTTTTTATTAAAAAACTTAAGCCGGATATCAATGTGAAATTTAATGAAATGAATGAATGCTTGAATGTTTTTTGAATGTTTGTGTTTTGCAGGTACACCTAGTATCCATGATAATAGCTGTATTTGCAAAATAATGTAAGCTTTTAAACTATTATTTTTTAAACTTCACAATTAATGTAAAATAATTTTAGTTTTTTATATTTAGAAATTTATTTTTGTAAGCTGCATTATAAATAATAGTTAGTTAACCGTGATCATGCCTGAAGTATACAGGCGAAATATTGGTATAATATTAAAAGTTTTAACTTCTTTTTATTCTCGAATAGTCCTTAATAAAATTTCTTCTGAAAATAAAGAACTATTTAGAAGAATTGAAAGAACTTGTAAAAAGTATATTATTATTATTATTATTATTATTATTATTATTATTATTATTATTATTATTATTATTAATTATTATTATTATTTATTATTATTATTATTATTATTATTATTATTAGTATTATTATTATTATTATTATTATTATTATTATTATTATTATTATTATTATTATTATTATTATTATTATTATTATTATTATTATTATTATTATTATTATTATTATTATTATTATTATTATTATTATTATTATTATTATTATTATTATTATTATTATTATTATTATTATTATTATTATTATTATTATTATTATTATTATATATATATATATATATATATTTTTTTTTTTATTTTTTTTTTTTTACAGTTGTCACCACCACTCACGGGCAGAGCCCTATTCAAGGAGGGGGGGGTGTTGCACGCTAAAATTTCATCCGCTAGCGTAAATTACGCAGATGAGCACAGACGCTTTAAAGTGAGAGAGATTAAATTCAGCAGGAAACACAGAAGATGGAAGAGAATTCCACAGAACAGAGGTGGCAGGAAAGAAGGAAGCACCGCAACGAACTAGCCTGGAGTTACCTACATCAACACAAAACTCGTGCGCAGACACAGCACCCCTTGTGCTACGAGGGCGTCGTAAAGGTGATGGTACGCGAGTGGTAAGTTCCCTCGAACACCTGCCGCTGCGGTACCTATAGAAAAGAGATAAAGCACCAACATCGCGCCACAAAGATAGAGTCAAGTGAACTGGAAAGTACAGAACAGTTTATAAGCCTTTTGGCTTTTGACTCGACCCTGTCCAAAAGCCGGGTGAAACCAGAGCCCCCAGATATGAGAACAGTACTCCATACAAGGGCGGATGAGACCCTTGTATAGCTGGAGTAGCTGAGAAGAGGAAAAAAAGTCTCGCAGTCTAAACAGAACTCCCAGTTTCTTTGAGGCCGCCCTAGCAACCGTTGTGATGTGAGGTTTCCAAGACATTTTTTTTGTTTATGTTAAGGCCAAGGATGTTTATATTGTCAACAGGAGAGACGAGAGAACCGTCGAAAGAGATATTAAAGTTAGAAGGTGTTTTAGAGAGGGAGATTTGTAGAAGTTGAGTTTTTAAAGAATTGGCAATTCTAGAAGTAAAAGAGGGAGCAGAATTGAA
Organism: Trachelipus rathkii; assembly: GCA_015478945.1. Classification (NCBI taxonomy): domain Eukaryota; kingdom Metazoa; phylum Arthropoda; class Malacostraca; order Isopoda; family Trachelipodidae; genus Trachelipus; species Trachelipus rathkii. Next base: position 13,533 of record JABUQX010067026.1, on the reverse strand, counting down.
ATGAGTTGAAGAATGAAGGGTCGAGTCATCGGCATATAAGTGGATAGAGTTAGATGTGCAGGTGAGAAGATCATTAATGAAAAGTAAGAATAAAGTAGGAGATAAGACAGAACCCTGAGGAGCACCACTATTGACAGAAAAGAAGAAGAAGTCGCCCCATCAACAACAGCCGATATTGAGCGACTTGAAAGAAAGCTAGACATAAGTAAGCAAAGAGAAGGAGGAAACCCAAAGGAGGGGAGCTTGGAGAGCAGTGACGCGTGCCATACCCGGTCAAATACTTTGGATATGTCAAGCGCCACCACGCAAGTCTCCCCGTAGTTCCTGAGGGCGGAAAACCATAAATCGGTTAAATAGGAAAGTTTATCGCCAGTAGACCTCGAGCACCGTAAATGAAACCATACTGGCGATCGGAAAGAAGAGAATGAGATTCCAGATGGTCTAAGTGAGAGTTGAGAAGGGTTTCAAAGATCTTAGATAGAATACAGGTGAGAGCTATAGGGCGATAGTTAGAAGGATCAGAGCGGCTTCCTTTTTTCGGAATAGGTTGGACATGTGCGTGCTTCCAACACTGAGGGAAAGTGTTAGTATTGAGACATAGAGAATATAGTTGAACGAGGGGAGGGGCTAGCTCGGAAGCACACTCCCTCAAAACTCTGGGAGGAATGCCATCCGGGCCCCCCGCCTTCCTAACGTTCATAGATCTCAGGAGCCCATGCACCCGATCAAATGTAATCACAGGCAAAGACATAGGACACCTGAGAGGAGAAGGTGGAGGAGGAGGAATGCCAGAATCGTTCAGGGTTGAGTTAGAGGAAAATAGGAGGCCGAAGAGATTGGCCTTTTCAGTTGGAGAGTTAGCAACAGAGCCATCAGATCGAATAAGAGGAGGAAAGGCAGATTTACAGAAGTTGTTAGAGATGTTTTTGGCAAGAGGCCAGAAAGATTTGTCAGTAGGAGAACCAAGGAGGTTAGCGCACTTTCGTTTGATGAAAGCCCGCTTTGCTCGTCGAAGAGTATTCCTGCAACGATT
>JABUQX010067026.1:0-5000 GCA_015478945.1 Trachelipus rathkii | reverse complement strand
GTTACCTAACACCTAAGGGATTAGTATGCTTTTGTTTTACTGTTTTACTGCTTTAACATATGTTTTACTGCTTTAACTCACATATTTATTAAAATTACATACCTTAAAGCAGTAAATCAGTAAATCAATAGAGGTGTTACATAGCAACAAGGGGATTAGTATGCTTTTGTTTTACTGCTTCAACTCATGTTTTACTGCTTTAACTCATATGTTTTACTGCTTTAACTCATATGTTTTACTGCTTTAACTCACATACATTACATACCTTAAAGCAGTAAATCAGTAAATCAATAGAGGTGTTACCTAACATCTAAGGGATTAGTATGCTTTTGTTTTACTGCTTTACTGCTTTAACTTTCTGCTTTACTGCTTTAACTTTCTGCTTTACTGCTTTAACTTTCTGCTTTACTGCTTTAATTCTGCTTTACTGCTTTAACTCATATGTTTTACTGCTTTAACTCATATATTTATTAACATTACATACCTTAAAACAGTAAATCAGTAAATCAATAGAGGTGTTACCTAGCAACAAAGGGATTAGTATGCTTTTGTTTTACTGCTTTACTGCTTTAACTCATGTTTTACTGCTTTAACTCATGTTTTACTGCTTTAACTCATATGTTTTACTGCTTTAACTCATATGTTTTACTGTTTTAACTCATATATTTATTAACATTATGTTTTTTATTTTGTTTTAATACTTTTTATTTATTTTATTATTATTTTTATTTATTTATTATTATTTTTATTATTTTTATTATTTTATTTTTATTTTTATTATTATACTTAGTGTTATTTACTTCATGCCTATTTTTATTATTATTTAGAACACACATACACACACACACACACACACACACACACACACACACTACACTGACACTTATACACACATTCACTATGACACTTACATTTACCCATAGACACTTACATTTACACTTATACACACGCGGTCACACACACACACACACACACTTACATATACACACATTCACTATGACACTTACACACATTCACTATGACACTTACATTTACCCATAGACACTTACATTTACACTTATACACACGCGGTCACACACACACACACACACACACACACACACTTACACTTATACACACATTCACTATGACACTTATACACACATTCACTATGACACTTACATTTACCATAGACATTTACACTTACACACACACACACACAGATTTACTTACACTCACACACAGATTTACTTACACACGCAGATTTACTTACACTCACACAGATTTACTTACACTCACACACAGATTTACTTACACTCACACAGATTTACTTACACACACAGATTTACTTACACTCACACAGATTTACTTACACTCACACAGATTTACCACGCACAGATTTACTTATACACACAGATTTACTTAAACACACAGATTTACTTACACTCACACACACACACACACACACACGCACTCACTTACACATATAACGTATAATTTATTAAAACTTATTTTATATTTTTAATTAAACACAATACATTTATATTACTCATTTCCAAATATAACAAAAGTATTAGTTGTATAAATTCTTTGTTCAAAGATAATGAATTGATTTATTATAGAAGTTTTTAGAAACTTTGAAATGAAATTTTGATTATATTGATTAGAGTTGTTATAAAACATAAAGACATTAGCAAAAACATAAAATATTTTTAATAAATTTGTTATGTTGATCCTTAAGAGGTGGTATGATGCATGTGTGTGTGTGTGTGGTATTGTGGTGTAGTAAATCTGTGTGTGTGAGTATGTGTGTGTGTATTGTAAGTGAATCTGTGATGTGCCTGTAAACTCTGTGTATTGGTATATTCTGAATATCTGTGTATTATTGGTATCTTAGTAAATCTGTACGTGTGAAACAAGCCTTAAATTATTGTATGCATGCGGTAATGTGGTGCTAGCTAAATCTGATGGCGTGTGCCAATTTCAACAATTTCTTCAAATAATGAGTGCCCATGAATGTAGTGTCACCAGTAATATTGTGTACTAAATGTCGCGAAACGAAAATATTATTATAAGCAGGCCGTATTTGATGTGGTAACGTTTACACGTGTGTAACGCCAAAGTGGCGAAATGTAGATGGCCTCTATGGTCGTATATAAATTGTCACATCTGTTGGCTCAAATCTGTCATGGTGGTGGCTGCTGTAAGTGAGATTATTCCTGGTATTGGCCCAGTGTTTGCTCAATCCCCACCTGTGCCGCAGCAGTGTAAGTGCTCTATGAACAGAAGTGTCGCCAGGCAATTAACGACGCAAATTGTCATGGTGAGATATTGTGTTTATTGGCGCAGTTGTGATGGCAGTGCTGCCATTGTGTTTAATAATGGCTAATGTGATGATATTATTGATGTGTGTGTGTTTGTGTGTGTATGTGTGTTCTAAATAATAATAACAATAGGCATGAAGTAAATAACACTAAGTATAATAATAAAAATAAAAATAAAATAATAAAAATAATAAAAATAATAATAAAAATAAATAAAAATAATAATAAAATAAATAAAAAGTATTAAAACAAAAAAAAACATAAAGTTAATAAATATATGATTAAAAACTAACAGTAAAACATATGGGAACAAGCAGTATAGTCACAATGTATGGATCGCTAAAACATAAAGTTAAAACAGTAAAGCAGTAAAACAAACGCATACTAATCCCTTGGTGTTAGGTAACACCTCTATTGATTTACTGATTTACTGCTTTAAGGTATGTAATGTTAATAAATATATGAGTTAAAGCAGTAAAACACATGAGTTAAAGCAGTAAAACATATGAGTTAAAGCAGTAAAACATGAGTTAAAGCAGTAAAACATGAGTTAAAGCAGTAAAGCAGTAAAACAAAAGCATACTAATCCCCCCTTGGTGTTAGGTCACACCTCTATTGATTTACTGATTTACTGTTTAAGGTATGTAATGTTAATGAATATATATATGAGTAAAAGCAGTAAAACATATGAGATAAAGCAGTAAAGCAGAAAGTTAAAACAGTAAACAGAAAGACTAAGCTTGGCTAAAGCAGAGAGGGTTAAAAAAACAGTAAACAGAAAGTTAAAGCAGTAAAACAGCAGAAAGTTAAAGCAGTAAAACAGTAAAACAAAGACATACTAATCCCTTAGAGGGTTAGTTTACTGATTTTCTGATTTACTGCTTTAAGGTATGTAATGTTAATAAATATATGAGTTAAAGCAGTAAAACATATGAGTTAAAGCAGTAAAACATGAGTTAAAGCAGTAAAGCAGTAAAGTTAAAGCAGTAAAACAAAAGCATACTAATCCCTTAGGTGTTAGGTAACACCTCTATTGATTTACTGATTTACTGCTTTAAGGTATGTAATTTTAATAAATATGTGAGTTAAAGCAGTAAAACATATGAGTTAAAGCAGTAAAACATGAGTTAAAGCAGTAAAGCAGTAAAACAAAAGCATACTAATCCCTTAGGTGTTAGGTAGCACCTGTTTGATTACTGATTTACTGCTTTAGGTATGTAAAGTTTATGTTTTTAATAAATATTTCGTACAATTGCAGTAAAATAAAATGATTATATATCAGACACTCTGGATTTTTTCTTCTTACATACAATTTTTAAAAATTTATAAATTAAAAAGTATTAAGTAAAAAATAATGTTAATAAATATATGTGTTAAATAATAGGTCTGTAATGAGTTACAGTTTAGGTTCGCGAAAATGTTTTAATAAAAATGTTTAAGTATGAAATAAAAATGAATGACTCATAGTATATTTGAAAAATTCTTTGAAATGTTTAAGTATGAAATAAAATGAATGACTTATAGGCATATATTTTTTCATTCGCGCGGGAATGTTGCACTTGCAGGTACGGCGGGCAGGGGCAGGGGAGGCAGGGGCGCGGGGGTGCAGAGGACGCGGCGGGCAGGGATACCGGTGTTCATCTGACTTTGTGCCGGGCTGTGCCTGCCTGTGATTCCCGGCCCACCTGGCAGGAAGATGGCAGCTGCGGTTGCCTGGCCCAGCAGGGGTAGAAAAGCTGGGACAGAAAAGCTGCATCAATGCTGCAGTCTCATCAAGAGACCCGAGGCATCCCATGCTGGGCAGTGGGCATCAAGGTGAGGCTCATCAAAGGCGGAGGCATCTGTCGGTGGTGCAAAGTATATCATAGGCATTGTGTTCTGAAAGACCATTGTATGATGTGCCAGTGTCCTTTATGGCCCAGGTGCCAGCGCCTCAAGTATGTCGCCAGTATTGGCCATGTATGGCAGTAGAAGTGTGCTGCGGCTAATGCTGTGGGTTGGTGGCTGGTGTTTCTATGAAAGTGGCGCGAGATACTTTATAAGGCACGCCAGTCAAAATGTCGCCAGGCTGAGATGGCTACTCAAAATGTCGCCAATGCTAATGTGATGGCATAGATGTGCAGTATATACTTTCTTTATATATATAACATAACATATATATATATATATATACCAGCAACTTAACACCTGCACATGTATATATATGTAACAATATAGCACCTCTGCTGTATATATATGAGCTATAGGGTGGTAGAAATCTGGCTCGCAGTAGGGAGCGTCTTTGCGTATACACCGATCACACCCACTGGCCCAGGGGTGATTTTACCAAGCTATTCAGCTCAGGGAAGGCTTTGAAAGGCTAGGTGATCAGTGGCTTATGTGTGCTCACTGTGCGCTCGCAGCATCATTGGCGCTCATTGGCACTCATGGCACTCACCTGGCACTCATGAAATGCATGGAATACAATCATAGTTTAAATTGTCACTGGGTGATATGCAGGTGGTGACAAATATCAAAAAGCAGGAGGCTAAACTAAAGTGCAAGTAGGGTGGGCACCTCGGCACCATAAACAAAGATGATAGAAAGACCACCACAACAATTACTAAAATTATTAGTGTGATGAAGAGATGATCAACCCCCAAGAAGCGTTATGAATGTGTATCAAATGATGATTACAGCCTATATAGACAGCATGTG
>JABUQX010067025.1:27500-56578 GCA_015478945.1 Trachelipus rathkii | reverse complement strand
AAAAGATGAAACTGATTGATAAACTGGTTTTAGTTGGTTATTAATAGAACACTCATGTCATTTACAATCGGTTGAGTATGATTAGAAGTGATGGAAGCATAATTTTCAGTGCAACACTGTTTCACTAAACATTTGCTATTATGTAAAAACACATACCGTAACGAAAAAGTTTTCAATGATGGGTTGGTCCTGCTGAGTTTTGATTAAATTCAAATGAGTTCCCCTCTTGAATGTGAAACTTCGGCTTGGCATTCCATGTTAGATAGAATCAAAGTTCTTTTTACATCTTTACAGTACTTGGAACTATCAGGTCCTTTACCCAACCACCTGGTAAACTGTGGGTTCAGTTTGGCATCAACCACTGGTCGTTAAAGTTATTTTTTGTTTGAAGTCATTTTATAAATAATAATAACATACCTCCAACTCCACAAAAATCCAAAATCACTCGTCAAACCTAAAAAAAAAAAACACCTCAAAAGGTATAAATTCTTTAAAAATACAAAAGATCATAACAGATTGAAGCATAAGTCATAGAGTCTAAACGACATCCATAACCAAGCACCTCAATCGAAAGATGAACTTGGAACAACCTCTAAACAGAATAGAAAGAATAGTAGGTAATAGTAACTAAAAAAATAGCAAAACAGGTTAGAAAGTAATTTTATGAAATGTCATTCCTCGCCCATCCTCTTCATTCACTTATCAAATACATCTACTTATCCACAATTATCAGTTAGGAAAAAAAATAATCATAGCAAAAATATGCAAACTTAGGCCATGGATCATTCTTCATATGTTGGTTTAAGATATTAAAATTTCTTGTCTATTAAGGATTCTGACTTTCAGCATATCTTAAAAACAAGACATCTCTTCTAACCAAAAATATACATTCATTCAGAAAGGAATAGCCATTTGCCATTTCTGAAAAGATGATAATCAGCCAGCTCCTGAAACTGCCTGCACTGACATTTCGCTTTCCTGTTCAGTAAATAAGTTCTTGAATGTTATACATCCACATTCACTTTGATTTGGCCTTATATTAGTTTGACAATAAAAGTATGGGATGAAAAAATCTTGATAATTAATTTTGATTTGAAGTCTGAAGTGAGACTTTCTTCCTACTAATAAACTCCTGACTCCCTACTCCGTTCAAATTCTCACTCAATAGCTCTGCCTGTCATAAAGTAAATTAAAAGTTAACAAGTAATAAAATTTATGCTATGAAAGATCTTTTTTTTTTTTTTTTTTTTAAACATGTTCATTATCAATTATTTTAAAGTAATCTAAATACTTTAATTTAAAAAATGTAGTGTAAAAATTTGTTAAAGAGTGAATCACTGCAAAATATTTCTAATTATTTAAACAGGCTTTTGGTATTTGGTTGAGAATCAATGAATTTTTACTGATACCATTGCTAAATCTTTCATTCGAGAAACCTACATGAAGAACCTTACACTTTTGTATTAAAATTTACTTACCACTTATGTGCCCACCCAAGAAGTTTATCAAGATCATTTTGAATCTTAATATATCCATCATTATTTCTAACAGAGGTAGCCACTTTTTTTTCATCTGCAAACTTAGAAACCATATATTTAGGCCCCTTGTCCAGATCATTTAATATATGAGGAACAATAGTGGTCACAGCAACTGAATCCTGTGGGACATCACTATTTCCCATATGACGTATTTTTCAACCACGTTTTAATCCAGCCATGCACATTGTGATAACTTTTGCATCATCAGTCTAACATGGGGTAGCCTACCCTATCAAAGACATTACTGAAGTCCAAATATTCAACATCAACTGGATCTTCCTGGTCATTGCAGTCAAAAATGTAGGCCTATTCAATATATTTTAAAAGGTGTGTCTGACATGATCTACCCTTTCTAAATAAAACCATGCTGAGAGATATACAGTATCTTATTTCCCCCACCCCACAGGATTCTCTAAATGATATTTTATTAGCTTTTCCAAAACTTTTACAACCAGAGATGTTAAACTAACAAGCCTATAATTTCAAGATCTTTTTTACTACCTTTCTTATAAATATGCACAATGTATGCCATTTTCCAGTCTTCCAATACCTTAAGATCTCTTAAAAATTAAGTGCAATACTGTTACTACCCTACTTTAGAACTCAACCTATATATACCATCAGGTTTACTCATAATCTTCTACATTACAGTATCTAGATTTTCTCTTTGCCACCCTAACAGATCTATCTTATCTTAATATTGGTCATAATTTGTTATGATAAAAACAATTTTGGTCGTTAAACTTCTTATCCCATTCAATTATGCTAAACATGTCAAAATTTGCTATTGTGGCGTCTGGGGCAGGAGGCTGCTAGCCCCATTGATAAGTCCTAAGCAGCCTCCGGGAAGAACGCCACTTTATCGTGGACAACGCTCACCTCTTCAACATCTAATATGTCTTCTATGAAGTGTTATTTCAAGATCCTCACCTAACCCTTTCAATTTGGACCCCAGAGGACACGTGCCACTGGAGTGCCCACAAACGAACACCAGCAACAGTGAGGCCACTTGCTCTCCAAGTTGTTCGCGTGGTAAGATAGCTCGTATGGTTGGACATCGCCCAAATGCTTCTTCCTGCAAGAGTTTTTTTACTACATCGTCAACGAACGTTACATCAAAACTGCTTACCTCCCCAACAACTTTGGTCAACCGATCGACGCAAAAGCAAACTCTCAGCGACCAGCCATTCGATCAACCAAACAACCATCAATCAAGTTCTTCTACTGGGCGCTACGCTGTTCCTGTTCGGTCATCCTGTAACGCCTGTATTGTGCTTCTCACTGCAGGTGCGGACCAACTGCACGTAAGAGTAAGAGTGGGTTGAAGCTTTCATGACCTTACTTGTGTGCGACCACCTACTCTCACTGACAGCTACTCGCCGACGTCCTCCAGGTCGGAGAGCGGCATATGTCACTGGTGAGTTCTGTGGCGTCTGGGCAGAGGCTGCTAGCCCCACTGATAATCTAAGCAGCCTCCGGGAAGAACCAGGGTTGCACTGGGCAACTGCCCGGGGAGCTGCCCACCTACCCACCCGGGCTGGGCTTTTTAAACAAAAAAACCCCGGGCAAAATGAAAGGCGGGTTTTATAAGAAAATTATACATTAAAAAACTTATTAAGAATGAGATCAAAGACAGAATTATAATTATAAATAACGGCAATTACTTTGTTATGTAATTCAATGTTGTGTGTTTAGTTGTTTAGTAAATATATCTCTATTAAAAGCACTTCAATCTTGAACACAAAAAAAATTGAGGTACATAATAATATACTCTGAAAAACTTAATCATTAGTACTAATAAAATGTAATGCAACTTAATATTAGTACAATAAAAATGTTAATTGCAATATTGTGAAAACTTAAAAATGGGCTTGCAAAGATAAAAAAAAAAAAACAAACTATAACTTTTAAATTTAGTATCAATTAGTTAATTGAAAGTATTTTTAAGAACTTTTGTCATTTTTAGAAAACTAACTTTTATCGTCTACTTTTTATAAGCATTTGAAATGATGCGCTTTTAAAAAATTATATATAAACTTGATAAAATCCTAAGTAACAAACCGAGAAAAAAAATTGCACATTAGGCCCTATATATATATATAATATAATATAAATATATAATATATATATATACTATATAATATTATATTATATTTATATAATATATATATATATATATAATATATATATATATATATATTATATATATATATATATATATATAAATCATCACTTTTTGTATCTTTTAGCAATCTATGGCACATTACAAGTTTTTCTGCCCTTTCATTCCCTAACCTATTTCTAAGCTTCGTTTGGATCATCCCAAAATTTCAAAATATTATATATATATATAATATGTATATAAGATATATACATACTATGAGAGTGTATATACATAAGTATATATATATATATATATATATATAGATATATAATATAGGATCGGGTATTATAGCAGTTTCAAATCACCTTTCGAATCACCGAAAATTTTCTAAGTTCAAAAAATTTCTAAGCAAATAGTTACTAAGTTAGTTTTTTAAGAAAATTGTTTAGTGCAAGCTTCTGGCATAATTCCAGAGGCTTGCCACTAAAGAATTTCTTAAAAAACTTATCCGTAACTTTAAATTTTTGAACTTAGAAAATTTTTGAACTTCGAAAATTTTGGGTCTCAAAAGGTGATTTAAAAGTGCAATTTTCCCAGATATTGTATATATAGTATATATAGTATATATATATAATATATTATATATATATAATATAATATATATATATATATAATAAATATATATATATATTATATAATATATATATAGTATTATATATATATATATATACTATATATATATTATATAATTATATTATATATTTAATATTATATTATATATAACTAATATATTATATATATATAATATATAATATACTATATATATATTATATATATATTATAAATCAATAATATATATAATATATATATATATATATTATATATATATAATATATATATATATATATATATTATACGTATAAGTATATAATATATATTATATATAATATATATAATATATATTTAATATATATATATATATATATATATATAATATATATATATATATTATATATATATAATATATATATATATATATATATATATATATATATAATATATAATTCTGCTGAACATATATATTGTATAAATTTTAAATTTTTTTTATAAAATGCTATTTTGTCCATTGCCCATTTTGCTCACCCATTTGCCCAAAAGACCCTCGGTTTTTTAATAAAACCCGGGTGGGCTGGGCAATTTTAAAAAACCCTTCCTAAGCAGCCTCCGGGAAAAAACGCCACTTTATCGTGACAACGCTCACTCTCTTCAACATCTAATATTCTTCTATTGAAGGTAGTTATTCAAGATCCCTCACCTAACCCCTTCACTATACTTACCAGTTCTGAAATATAAAATCTTTTCCTTATTAACGTAATTTGGGCCCAGATACACATCAGGTAAATCTAATTAGTATGAGAACATAGAAATAAAGACAGGGAAGAAGCAAATGCCTATGAGAAGTCCCATTCACCAACAGAATCATCACCAAACGAACATTTCATGCAAATCCACAAAGCACACTAGGGCTTGTCAATAACTACATAGTGTACACAAAGTCTACAACTACAAGAAAAAAGAAAACTATATCTAAAGTACATGCTAACCACACTACAAGCTTTAATAACTTTATAGTAATAACATGCAATATAACCTTAATAATTAGTTTAACTAAAACCCAGACAATTTGGCTGGTCACTACCCCCTAAATTCTTCTCGACTTTGACCTTATCCACTACATTTTCATCATTTGTTAAAAACTGAAATTAGCTGTGCTGTATAACTTGGAGATTCATAAGCCAATTGATTCAAAAAAAAAAAAAAAAAAAAAAAAAAAAAAAATCGAGAGAGAGATTAGCCGAATATGATATATATATATAGATATATGAAAGCATATATAATATATATATATATATATATATATATAATATATATATTATATATATATATATGTAATTGTTACCCAGAGTTGTCACCCCCGATTTTTATGAAAAATCACAGGATATACTCTAAAAAAAATAATAATGAAGAATAGTGAAACGAAAAATTGCGCTCTCTTATAGGAAAAAAGTTACAGCTCGCAAATATGTGAAAAAACCCATAGGAATTTGGATATAGAGGCCGCCATGTTTTCGCACATTCTGAAATAAGCGACAAAATTTAAAAAAATAGCCCACAAATATATTAGGAAACCATAGTTTACTTTGACGAATTCTAAGAAATTTTATAAACTGATATTTTTTATATATATAATACTATATATATATATATATATATACATATAAGATTCATCTATATATTATTATAAATATATAATATATATAGTATATATACTAAATATATAAAATTGATAATATTTATTATGGCAGTAATTCCAAGAAAGCCAGAGATTAATCTCGAAAATTAATGACACTTACAGAAAAATCCATTACAATTTGAATTCAGCGTATAAAAAGCTTATTACCATGTAATTTTTATAATAATATAGCCTATTATGTTAAAGTCATTTTATTGTTAAAATAATGAACACCCTAGGGTAGACCGCACGATATCAGGAGTCGGGGTCTCTCGCCTCTAGCATGGACGATGGAAAACGTCTCCCCCCTCTGTCCCCCATCGGCTCGAGCCCCCTAATGCAAATATATGTTTCTTGAACTTCATTCAATTTTTAGGCGCTCGAGCCGATGGGGAGACAAAGGGGACTTTGTTCCCCGTACGTTCCACCTATAGACCGAGAGAACCCCGACTCCTGATACTTTGCGGTCTACTCTAGGGTGTCCGTTTTTATTTATTAAAAAATAAAAGACTTTACATATTAGGCTATAAAATATATTAAAAATATACACTGGGTAATAACTTTATACGCTGATTCCAATATGTAGTTGTTTGTCTGTAAGTTTCATAACTTTTCGAGGATAATTCTGCTGCCCTTTATCTGGAATTATTGCCTTTATAATATAATATATAATATATATTATATATATAATATATAATTATATATATATATAATATATATATATAATATATATATATATAATATATTATATGTATATATATTTTTACGCACACCTCTTAGAAAAAAAAAAAAATTTCTTTGGCGGGTTTTTGCTTTTTACTATAAAAATTTATTTGTTTTGTTGCGACTTGTTTTCTAAATAATTTTAAAAATTTGAAATCTTTATATATAAAAACACTTGCTTAGTAAGGATTGTTCAATAATTAATTTAAGTTTATTTAATTAAGTTAATTAAAATATTTTAATTTATTTAATAAATTAAATTTATTAATAAATTTAATTTCTTAAATAAATAATTGCTTGTATTTTAATATATGATAGTTTGATTCTTTTATTTAAACGTAATTTTTTTCTAATAACGCCCCTAATTCCAGGTTAGAATAAGTTTTGTTTATTCTGTTAAATAAAGTTACACGGCCTTTGATATTTTAATCTTGTAATTTTCATTGATATTTAATTTATTAAATACATAAATAATTAAAAAAACACACTCTAGAAACATCTTTATTAGGAGAAAATAATTAACTAACACAGTCCACAATTCTTAATAAATTCATACAATATTTAATAAAAAAAAAAAAAGAAATATCAAACACAAGTAGCTTCACACCCAAGTAATTTTAGTCAATTAATTATACGGTATTTTAAACTTTTCAGTATATATAATATATATATATAATAAGTATATATATATATAATATATATATATATATATGATAATATGTAATATATATATATACTATATATATATATATTATAATATTATATAATATATAATATATATATATAAATATATATATTTATTATATAATAAATATTATATATACTAATATTTATATATATACTATAAATATATATAATATATATATATATTATATATATTATAATTATATATTATAAATATATATATTATATATTGATATATATATTATTATATATATTATATAATATATAACGACTATATATAATATAATATATATATATAATATATATATATATATATAATTATATATATATTCTTTAACTTTACTTGCTTTAATATGGACAAAACGCTAAAAAAAGTAGCAAAATTTACAGTTTTATCCCTATCGGCAACATCAAATTTTTTTAAAGATGTCGCTAAAAGTATACCTTACCTATAATATATATATTTTATACCCTCATATATACATAAATAATATATATATATATATATATATATATATATATAATTAATATATATATATGTGTGTGCGTAAATATTTTTTTTTTTTTATCATATTCGTACGTTAAATGATTATATTAGCTATATGAATTGCCAAATCTAGATAGATGTTAGTATCATATGTTCAGTATAAAAGGATTGGTGCTACTTCTAATGAAACTATTTTCTTTATGTGAAGGCCTTATTAAAATACAATACATCATTTTGAGATTCTAACATGTGATGACAATTTACTTATTTTTTGGTATTATTCATTAATCCTTAAAGAAATCTATTAAATGTTTCAAACTGCCAATATATTTTGCCCGAAGATTGTATGCGAAAACTATTAGCTGTTCTGCAGGTCAGGATACATCTTGCAGTTACATTCTTTCAATTTTATGGATCATGATACCGCAGCTTATACACAGAAATTAAAAGAATTTGGAGGGTGGTTAGATTTCGTGTCCCCAAATACGGTTATAAAATCATTTCGACGGACATATTGCAGAGTTTATCATTAAAAGAAAATTTTCTAACTATAAAGAAAGATTGTTGCGAGGCTTACCAACCAAACAAGCAGTCTGTTAACAGTAACTTCCTCTTCGGAGGATTCAGATAGCGATTACTAATTAGGTTAGTAAATATATATGTTGATAACTTTAAACATATCACCATATCCCGCCACAGGTGGGGTGCGTTTGTGATTTTGCATAGTTTAATCTATCACACCATCATGAAAATGAAAATATATGATTAGAGGGTTTCAGCCCTTGCTACCAGACGAGAGAAATCTTCATATGACTCGAACGATGACTGAGATTTGCAGCTTCACACCAAAAGGCTCTGTTGACAATTCGTAGAATATAAAGTTCCAAAAAAAATTTGATTGTTTTAAAATCTCATTAAAATTATTTAAAAGAAATGTTGCGAAAATATTTGCTCCTCCATAATAAATTTTAATAGTAAAAATAACGTTAAAAATAATTAAATTATTAAAAATTTGAAATTTGGAATCATTAAAACATAATTTTTACTAGTTATTCAAACCAAAAGCTGAGACTTAAAATAACATCTCTTCTAAAACACAATTCTCAAACAAATGTTGCGCCTCCAGAATTTCTTTGTACTTCCAATACACTCAAGATCTTCTCATTCGTCCCCAGTTTCCCTCTGATGTTTCATTTTTCGCTTCCCTTCTGGTTTTACCGCGTTTTTACTCGATGACCGTCGAATCATATACTATATATATATATATATATATATATTAATATTAATCATATATATTGGGTGTACCCGAACTGAAATTTTCAGTTCCGGCCAGAACCGGATTAGCCGGAATCACAAAAAAATTCCGGCCGAACCGGAATTCCGGTACACCTTCTATATATATATATAAAGAAATTAAAAAAAAATATCTCATATAGCTATAAAGTTAACATAAAACTTATATTTAGTAGCAACGCCCACTTCATGAACATATGGAAAATCATCATTTCGAGAGACATATCTCGCGAAGTCCAAAAATTTAAGTAAAAAGGAGATCTTGTATTTTCTAAACAGGGGAAACCACAAAAAGAGCAATAGATCCAAGCCGTGAAAAAAGTGATTTTGATGAGAGTTTCTCCCCAAAAAAGATTTTGGCATATCAATGACCCCAAATCACAGAAAATAATGATTTTTGCAATGAGTAACCGGCCATTCACAGTCACAGAAGAGAGGGATTCATAGAACTTATTGCCATCTTCAAGAATATCTTATTCCTTAGTAGAAATATGGTAGATAAAATGTTACCAACTTCATACAGGAAATTGAGATCACCAGTATTCGAGAAATTATCTAAGGCTGATCAGAGATATTTACTACAGATATATAGAGAGCTAAAAAATTCAAACGACATTTATTTCTTTAACTGCAGTCTGGCTTACCGCGAGTTTGCAAAAATGGACTGTGTACTCCATTACCAGTATTTCCCAGGTTCTCATTCTGGAAATAAAATCACTATGAGGTTTGAAATTACGATAAATAATTGGAAAATTCCTCCTAAATCCATTTGATCCTTCCAGATGGAGCATATAACATGAAAATTGGAACTGATTTAGCAGGATACACAGACTTTCTTGTTTATTCATAAAACTTCAATGTATTAAAGATGCCTTATTTTCAAGAACAGTGTGATTTAATTAAGAAATGTAGGAAATTTGTACACATCAATTCATTCCAGTTTTGACCTGTCAATAACTTAAAAGAATACAACCGACTTTGATCCACATCATTGAAGCCCACTTATGCCAATTCAAGATGTTAATACAAGGTGAATAGCACAATTGATTCTAGAAAAATTGAAGTGAAAAGAGACCTCCTGCAAGTTTAATTATAGAACAATCATCATTTAAGCCTTTGACTCTAATAAATGCAAATACTTGAAAACATCTAAGGTTTGCAACCATTTCTCATGGTTACGGAAACTATAAAGCAAAATCAATTATATCATCAATTATCTACATATTTGAGCTCTCCAGCATATCTCTCAAGCTCTGAGGATGACAGCAGAGAAAAAAGAGCTGAAGAAGCATTAGAGTTTAGATTTATGAATTAAAAAGAAGAGAAAGGATCAATTAGGCATATATCAAAACAAGATAATTGGTTTAAATACTGTAGTAGACCCAAGATAACTTTTTTCTAATGAAATAAGAGAATTGAGTAGAAAATGTATGCTTGAAGAAATATGCAAATTGAAGGTAGAAAATGATAATAGTAGTAGCAGTACATAAGAAGGTTCAGGCGATGAATCATTTTCAGAAACGAGCATTATCTACAATAAAACTTAGATTTGCCAAGTACCTCAACATCATTCAAGCATTAAGTTGGTGGGAAAAAAAAAATTACTGCAAATTACTTATTTTTAAGTTTGAAGAAATATATAAGTGACAGGTCAGTTGTGTAAAAGGAAAAAAAAGAAAAATCAGTGGCTCTCCAAAAGTGAATAAATTCTTAAAAAATTGAATCTTTTTTTACAGAAAAATCAATTCAATCTGGGAAAAAGAATTTTAATTTGTGGAAAGTGAACAAAGCAAAATTCCAAAATATAGCAGTACTAGCCCAAACATTATTCTCCTTTCCAGTCTCCTCCATATATTCAGAGAATTATTTTTCAGAAGCAGGAAATATATTTGAGGAAAAACGTTAAAAATATTGCCCAATACTGATGAACAGTTTCTCTTTTACTTCACCACAATTCAGGAATATTTTCATTCCGCCGGAATTTTTTTCAATTCCGCGAACCGAAGCCGGAAAAAAATGTCAAATTCCGGCGACCGAATCCGCGTACCAGGCCTCAATAATATATATATATATATATATTAATATATATAATTAATATATAATATATATATATATATTATATATATTATATATATAAATATATATCACGAATTTTTTTATTTTCTTCAAAAAAATCTTGCGTTTTTATGTCGCATGTTTACCAATGTGCAAGAAAAGCGCCTCCTGTTAGAAAAGCCTATGGAGTTTTAACCATATTTGCGGACGCTATAACTCTATTTCCTAAATGAGAGCGAATTTCGTACTATTTCTTCATTATATTTTGGAGTCGATCCTGTCGATTTTCATAAAAATCGGGGATGACAACCCTCTGGGTAAAAACATATATATAATATATAATATATATTATATATATATATATATATAATATATATATAATATAATATATATTATAAATATATATATATACTATATATCTAGTATATATATATATAATATATACGTATATATATAATAATTTATATATATATATATATATATATATATTAATATATATATATAAATAGTTAAGAACTACTGAACTAGTTATATATATATACAAGAATATATATATATATATATTTCTTACGCAAGTGTTTTGTAATCAACTTTCCTTTCATACAGGTACTTGCGTTGATTGGGTTTATACCCCGTGTGCACTAAGAAATAGACAAATCAAAACTTCCCGAAGATTGCTTTACTAGACAGGATGAGGACTCATCAGTGGCTATCAACTCTATCTACAATTGGTCACTTGGAAATGAAGAAGAGGCTTGAATGAGACGATGCACATATAAGATTAATCTTTAATAGTATATCTTATATATTTATATATTTATATATATATATATATCCTTGTGAAATAATAATGTAGAATATAGAAGTCACATTCCTTAATAAAATAGTTCAGTAAATAATATCTTTATCCTTATCACAGAAATGCGTAGCAGAGGTTGTCAACTTTATTTACAATAATAAGTCTTCTTAAATATAATACAAATATATTTGAGCATTAAATAGAAATCGAGTCTGTAATAAATCTTTGAGAGAGCGTGGTTTCGTGGAACATTAAATACACTTGTGAGAGAGAGAGAGATAAACAACTTGATATATTAAAATAATCTTGAACATAGATATGCGATGCTGCACAAAATAGTCTTTGCATAAACATTTATATCTTGTAGAGTATAACAGTGAAATATCTTCTTGTAGAATTTATCATACAATGTGATATGGAATAATTAGACTTACTGTATTCTGCGACAGTAGAATGAGTAAAACAATGATGCGGTCTCTTCAACGACCAAAGGAGAATAGTAGCTTATCTTAAGCATAGATTCAATACGAAATATAAATAGGAATGGCTTCACTTTTATAATAAATTATTTCACTTGAAAATATAATATCACGTGAGTTATCTTAAACATTAGATTGACTCTTAGAAAGCTAAAAAAACACAAATAGCACTTTCTGCGTAGCAGCAGTTTCTGTACACGTCTCTCTCACACGAAAACCAACGTCAGACTCTCTCGACTAATACTGTACATTATACTATATACTATAATAATATTCAGGGCTTAACAACAGATGGCGCAGTTGCCCTTCAACCTACTTTTATTATACAAACTTTGCAATAGAATTCTCTAATGTATTGTTTTTCTCTTTATCTATATGCGTGGATTATATAATGTATATAATTCTAGCCGTATAGAATACCCTCCCCTCCGAGGAAGGAATTTTATAATATAAAATTTCTAGGATGTACTGTACAAATGATTTTAAATAAAAACAAAGCGTTTGAATTCGATTTTAACTAACTTTCCTACAACATATGATCTACTATGTCATAGAACAGATTACCATTCTTCCAAAATCTCCAATTTCATTTTCTCATGATCAGGTAAGCGTTTCAGGGAGTTATAAAACGTTAATAAAAAAAAATAAATAAATTTAATTAAAATATATCCATCTGCAAACTCATTGAAACATCTACCATTAATTGCCAGCCATTTCAATGAAAGAATGGACACGAAAGAAACCTGAAAACACTAATCAGAGAATGACAAATCATTACGTTTGGAAGAACAGGAAGGAAGATTACGAAATTCATCAGATATTGGAGTGCTATGAATAGGAGGTGCCCTATTAGAAGAACGAAGAAACCGAGGACTCTGGTCCCGAATTCCCTTAAATAGCGGATAAGGTTTGTAACTACTATCAGAAGTATCAGTTTCCGACTTCGATATATCTGAACTACGAAAAGATGAACTTCCACTATTATTATTAAAACCCGAGAATGAAGATTGGAAAGTACTATCAGAACGAGAAGTATTTCCTTCAGAGCGATTATGACTAACCTGATTCGGACTATTTACATTATTTTGAATACGAACAGGATCCTGAAAAGAAGAATTCGAATATTGAAGATTGTTTCTTTCATGAATTGGACTAGGAATCTTACTTGCACTTTCTTGCATATTGATGAGGAAACATGACATTTTCATCTTCGTCATCTTGAGATAAACTTTCCGTTTCATCATCTACCTCATTATTGAAATGAACTTTCTTGCTTTGATCATATTTAGAAGCAGAATTTTCCTTGTTTTGAGGAAAATTTGGATCAAGAATAGGTTCAGCAACAATTTTGAAATTATCGCTATGAACAGCGATCTCTCGTCCACTTTGCAAGCATTGTAATATAAATCTGTTTCTTCCCAGAATTCCGACAACCCTGTACGGTCCGACCCAACGTTTGTGTAATTTCTTAGGTAGTCCAGAAGGTTTTATATCTAATATGTACACACGAGTACCCACGAGAATATCCCTATCCAGAGCTTTACTACGTTGTCTGGTTATGAATCTGTTCGTTTCATTCTCTAAATTTTCCTTCGCTATCTCACGAATCAAATTTGTGCGTATTGCTAAGTCTTTTAACTCTTCATGACTTGGTTGGAAATCTTTATTTATACTAGAGAAAGGTGTGATGTAGTTATCTACATCGTAAGGTAAGCGTTTATTGTACGAATATAGAACAAAATGTGGACTTTCCCCTAGCGTTTCATTGTAGGTGCTGTTCAAGCACAATTGAACGAATGGAAGGTAGGATGCCCAATCGTTACCCTTTTTATTGACATAATGTCGCAAGTAATTCTCTATCTGGAGGTTACAGCGTTCAACCAGGCTGTTTGCTGAAGGTGAGCGAATTGAAATTTCGACCTTGTTTATTTTCCAAAGCTTACATAGCTGTTTGAAAAACGATGAAACATACTCCCCAGCGTTGTCTGAAAGGAGAACGGATGGTGTATTGTGACGAACTATAACCCTATGAAGCAAAGCGTTTGCTATGTGAACACCATTTCGAGAAGGTATGGGACACAATTCAACATACCTCGTAAGTGAATCCTTGAAAACCAGAATATATTTGGAACCCGTTTTAGAACAAGGAGGAAGTGGTCCAATGATATCAGTGTGTACTCTACTGAACGGCTGATATGCAATTGGGTACTTGTAATTCGATGCACGTTTTGGAATGTTCCCCTTAACACGTGAACAAGAAGGACATTCTTTACAAAATTGTTGGACAAGCTTTGATAGTTTCGGAAACGTGTAACGTTCTCTGATTCTTTTCTCTGTGCGTAAAGCACCCATGTGGCCAGCGCCAAGACTGCAGTGATTGAGATTTAAAACAGTATAAACCAAAGAATTTGGAACTTCAATGAGATATTGCATCTCCTTCGTAACATAATATAATATATTTTTAATATATGCATGTGGATAACAGAACGTGTTACCTTTTTCTTTGATAAACTTTATAATAGGAGCTAATCTTTCACATTTTTCTTGTTCGGTTTTAATCACTTCGAACGTAAGATTATAAAGCTTTTTATCTGCGAATGAAGAATCAATATTTGACACCAAAGATATAGGAGAAATAGAAGGTGGTGGACATATTGAAAGAATGTCTAGAACAATATTCTTTTTACCTTCAATAAACAATATTTCAGGGTTAAATGCGTTAACCCTTACAGCCCATCTGGCCAATTTATGTGTCAGATCTTTACTTTTGAAAATTTGCACAAGAGGTTTATGATCTGTATAGATCTTTATTGGATACCCATAAACTATATTTCTGAATTTAGACAACGACCACGTTATCGCCAAGGCTTCTCGATCAATCGAGCTATAGTTTCTCTCGGCCTTGCTCAACATTCTTGAAGCGAATGATATTGGTCTGTCGTTACCATTTGAATCTCTCTGTGCGAGAACTGCCCCTAAACCTATCCCACTGGCGTCTGTGCATAAAATGAATTCTTTATTGAAGTCCGGAAATTGCAATAAAGGTTCTACGATTAACCTTTGCTTGAGAATATCAAAAGCTTTTTGTTGCTCTTCTTGCCAGACGAATGTTACACCCTTTTTGAAAAGAGCTGTAATCGGCTGTGCAACAACAGAAAAATGAGGAATAAAATTGCGATAGAAAGATGTGAAACCAATGAAAGAACGTGCTGAGCTAATATCAGTAGGTACTGGAAATGATTTGAGTACTTCTAACTTACTAGGATCTGCGGACAGACCTTCACTACAAATAAGAAACCCTAAATAGACTAATGACCTTTTGAAAAAGTTCGCTTTTTCTAACTTGATTTTAAGCTTCGCTTGCTTTAAAGCATCAAACACTAACCTTAAACTACGATAGTGTGAATCTATGTCTTTAGAATAAACAATGATGTCATCAAGATAGATGAGCGCGTGAATACCTAACAGGTGAGAAAGAGCTGCTTCCATTATTTTACAGAAGACATGAGAAAAATTTCTAACTCCATTTGGAAGTAATTTATAATGATAATGTCCTCTATGTGTAGAGAATGCAAGGTATGGGCGACTATCTTTGTCGACTTCAACGCCATACGGATTTGAATTAAGATTCAGACTTGAATAAACTTTGGAATCACTTAACTTAGAAATCGTATTTTGCACATCCGGCAATGCAGTTGGTACAGGAACAACATATTTATTCAATCTTCTAAAATCTAAAATAACTTCCGGTTTTAGACTCCCTTTGACTGGAAGAACTAAGAGTGGATGCGAGTGCGGTGAATCAGAGGATTCTATATATCCATCCAACATGCATTTATTCACCCAGCTATCAATATCTGACTGAAATTTGTGCGGAAGAAGGTAGTTTGGTGTGTAAATATACTTCGGACAATCGGACGTTAATTCTAATTTAAACTTACCCAAAGGACATACGTCGACACGATCGTTACTAAGAGCAACTACTTCTCTGTTTTCTATTAAGAAATCAAGAATAGTTTCTAACTGTGACGCATCCTGTAACACCACTAAATCCGCTTCTTTCTTCGACTTTGAAAGCAGAATTTCCCTATACACATCGCGTAATTCAGAATTAGAAAGACCCTCGGATGTATCTATCCGGTTTATGTTTGAATAAGAACTACGAAAACCCAAAGAATTTGCTTTAGAAACCCTTGTATTTTTATCCATAGTGACTGGAGCTGAACTTAAATTAACACATTTGACTAAAATTGTGCCATCTTTTACACCACTTAACACATTGGCAAAAATGACATTTGAAACAATATTTTTCTCAGAAACGAGGTAAACTTCTTCAGGGGGTAAGGTTCCCGCCTTTGAACGAACATCAACGGACAAGATCGTCGTTGAATAAGCATTAAATTGAACAGTACTCGGCAAAAACAAATCGTAACTTTCATCATCGAAAATTGAAAGTTCATGAATATAAGACTCGTGCTCGAAATTAATAGATTGCGTTTTGCAAAAAGAAACAGTATTATCGACTTTAAAATCGTCGTTAAGAACATTTTTATCATGCGATAAAGGATTAAAAACAGAATTTTTATCATCAAGGAGCGGACTCCACGCAGTTAAAGGAATACTACTTGTGCCCCTTTCGTCATTCATAATTAACATTTCATTCTTTAAATCAAAAGAAATGGGCAACGAAGCGAGTACATCAGTGCCTAACAACATATTCCCACTGAAAGTACACTGGTTGTTGACAATAATTACGTGAATATTGAACAGTCTATCGTTCAACAGAAGCTGGAGTTTTACACGACCCAGATTTGGGATCACGTTTCCAGATATGGATTTTAGCACTATGTTATCCTCTTTCAATTCTAAAGGATAGTATTTTCTTAACCTTTCGAACGTCCCCTGGCGTAATAAAGAAACACCTGAACCTATGTCAAGGTAGCTTGACATCTCGTAGATAAACTCATATTCGACTGTGAGTTTACGGTTTTAGAAAATAGCTCTTACCTATTGCAGGAATATCATCTATTTTATACACATTTGAAACAGACGATTTATTGAAAATATTTGTAATATTAGCCTCTAATGGCGCAACTACGACGTTCTGAGGCAGAAAACTCGTAGCCTTCCTCAAAAATTCGACTTAGGAAAATAAGAAAACTGATCCTGATTTCGATCAAAACTCGGCGGATTACGGAAATTTGAACATCGATTTCGTACTGATTGATGCGGAAAATAAGAATTATTATAATACATTGCATGCCTTTGTGAGTTATATTTCTCAGATTTATAATGAAATTGCTTATTTGGATTATAATTTGGATCCAATAAGTGCACTTGAGACTCTAAATTGTTCTCTGCAAATTGGTACGTGTGCGGAGAATTTGCTCTACCACTTTTGTTTCCGGCGTTTCGCAGCTCGGTTTTTGAATAATTATTTGACCTACCTGTCATGCGTCTATCATAATTTACACTCTTATGATATGAATTTGGCATATTGTAGCAATGATTTACCTGGTAACTTCCCCTTGAGTTACTTTGACCCTTATGAAAATGAGAATTTGAACCCCTATGAACATTAGAATTTGAACCCCTATAGAAATTCGTCTGATTTCTTTCGTAATTTTCACGCTCGACTGGCGTTATAACTTTCACCCTCTTAATACCCTGAGGTGAATAAGGTTCCCAGAATGTGCCTTGGCAATTTCTTTGAGACCCCCGCATATGTGGCTTGTAACACATTGAACAAAAAGAATCGAACACACATTCAGAAGTATGGTGAGCATGTCTTTCACAGTTACGGCAAAACACACCTTTTTGCGTATTCTGATGCTTTGGAGATAAGGAATTTGCATTTGAAAATGACTTTTGAGGATTCCGAGGCTTACTTTTTACTGTATGAGCCTGGTGAAAAGATTGTGGAGCCACATTTTTCTCAGTTTGTGTGTGATACACTGTGGTAGAAAAATTTGGATTTGGAGCTTTATTTGACGCTGACGCCATCTTACCATTATTTAAAGAGTGAGTTTTCTTCAAATAAGTTTGAATCTGCTTCGGAATTGAATTATTCACATCAAAATCTTCGTGTATGACTCGTTGAAATTGAGGTTTGGAATTTGAGTACAACATAGAAAACAAGAGTAAACGACGCTGCTCGTCACTAAACTTTACGTCATGCATTAACGCCGCTGAATCAAGGAAAGTTTGTAAAACTTTTTGCGCTTCCGTTATGAACTCTGGGAGTGAGTGATTATGAGACCATTTTACATTTATGAACTCACTGAAAGCTTCGAAAGAACTAATAGAGACCAAAGGATTTAAGCAATACGACAGATTCTTCTTAAAATCTTCCCAATTATCAGCCCGGCAGAGTTCCGGTGTATTTCTGATGAGATATGAAGCATTACCTTCCTTCATATTCACAAAACGTACGTAGCTCCGTAATTTCTCTACATCGGAGGTTATCTGTTCATCCTGGAAGTATAAATCTATAGCAGTAAACCATGATCCAAGCTCCGGTCCAACCCAGGAGTTGTTTATAAACCCTACTAACAGAGGTATGTTTGGCTTAGAATGTCTCAAACGGTCAATGTTCAACGTTTGACGCTCCATGTTTGAAGAATTATTTAACTGAGAGAAAGAATGATTATTTAAATTGACGGATTCAGCCCCGTGAGCTATCTCTGCAGGAGGAATTTGCTCCGTTGTATCGTGTGAGGAAACTTCAATGTTGTCCTCTGTATCAGAAGGCATTTGAGAATGATGAATAAATTACGACCCGAAAATATTAAACCCTATATTTAAAGAACACGAAAAATACCCACAACAGCAGAAAATAGAAGGAAAATAATACAATAAAAGAAAAACCACGTAAGAATGGAATGCAAAAACTTACTCTGGCGTACACTTTCTGGCAGTTGCTTCAATGATACTTCTGGACATAAATTAGTAAATAAATGAAAAGGACGTTTGCCTTCAATAATAATAAATATTAAAATATATAGTAAAAAAAAATAACTTTTTATTGTAATAAAAAAAAAATATATTAATTTCACTCTTAATATTTAGGAAAAACTCCCTAAAAACAGTGCCTTATATCCTCGTTCCGATGCAGCATGGGAAACTTTCTTTCCGAATTTTAAGTACAGTCTCTGATCAATTTTGAAATCTGAAATTGTTGATTCGCTGGAAGGATGCAATCTCTTCTTGACAGGTACCTCAAAAACAATAAAGAACATTAATATACATGTAAATAAATATGTATAAACAAAACAATATGTTTATACTGAGAACCAATATATATATATATATATATATATATATATATATATATATATATATATATATATATATATAATATATACATACATATATAAACATATATATATATATACATAATAAACAGATATGTTTATACCGAGAACCAAGATATATATATATATATATGAAATTATTTAGTACTTGTACTTGAGCTTGTACTTGACCTCCACGCAAATTTAAAATATCCCAGATTTCATTCAGATAGCACACTTCACACAAGTCACCTTTGTGGCTACAATAAATTTGTGAAAACAAATGGATAAATAAAATTTTTATTTTGAGTGGAAAAAATTTTCATACAAAAAATACTTTTTCGCTGCAAACTGGAATTTCTCTCGCAAACAGTAGGAGAGGAAATGAGGAAGAAGAAATATTTTTAATTTTTCTGCAAAATTTTATTTGCAGTTGATAACACGTCAATGTAAGGATTTTAGTTTAGAAAGAAACTATTACGCATAAGCCTCTCACATTCGTACAGGTGATACACAAACTATACAGTATGATATATGTTCATAAAATATATGACATATATGTAAAATATTAAATTTCAATAAATATTTATATCAATATTTATTCTAGTAGCATTTCAGAACATTTTAAAAACATCTGTTAATAAGTAAATAAGCAGACGACAAAATTTTACAGTTATAATACAAGTCTCGTATAACTGCGTATAAACTGGAAATATCTGGTATGACGCCCAATGAACCCGTATATAATATCTTTACTATTATAAAATCAACCCCGTTATTACATACAAAAACTAGCCTCCAACAACCTATCTTGAACGATTAAGAATCTAGAATATTCTATATTCTATGAATATACAAAAATAAATATTAAAGTATTTTATACTATACAATTATATATATACCATCTATATATAATAATATATTTATTGTTCAAGTAATAAAAAAGTTATAAAAAAAAAAAAAATATGTTAAAATATATAAAAACAATTTGAGTGAAATATTGAAACAAGGAATCTATGTTTCAGCAACGCGAGGCTACACAACTTCGATTACGTCACCACGTCCACAGGTGCCGCTTCCAATCAGAATTTAGCAAATATCGTATATATATTACTTATAACAGGCGAGGATTGAACCCAAATGACAAATGGCTATTTTTATGAAAATATTAAAAAAAATATATTTTACATAAGAAATATGAAAAAGAAATTTATTTTACTTACAGTATTCGTATTTTATATACATACAAACAGTACCTGAAGACATTTCTTTAGTTCATAATAATATAATACCAGATTAATTTTTTCTCAAAGACATCTAAATCTGCTCCGAGAATGATGGATCCGTGGAGGAATGGAAAATATGATTCGCAACTTGTATACTTCTGCTCCCCGAAAATGATCCTTTTGAAAAATTGAAATGCTTCCTCAATGCTCTTTGTAGCATAAAAGAATATCTTCAGACCAATGTAGAGTAAAGTCGCCTCTATAATCTTGAAGTATATTGTAGATAATATAAAAGATTTTCAGTGAAAACGATGCTAGAAGGTTCTGTTTAAACGGTCGCCATTCTATTTCTTACGCAAGTGTTTTGTAATCAACTTTCCTTTCATACAGGTACTTGCGTTGATTGGGTTTATACCCCGTGTGCACTAAGAAATAGACAAATCAAAACTTCCCGAAGATTGCTTTACTAGACAGGATGAGGACTCATCAGTGGCTATCAACTCTATCTACAATTGGTCACTTGGAAATGAAGAAGAGGCTTGAATGAGACGATGCACATATAAGATTAATCTTTAATAGTATATCTTATATATTTATATATTTATATATATATATATATCCTTGTGAAATAATAATGTAGAATATAGAAGTCACATTCCTTTAATAAAATAGTTCAGTAAATAATATCTTTATCCTTAACAACAGAAATGCGTAGCAGAGATTGTCAACTTTATTTACAATAAATCTTCTTAAATATAATACAAATATATTTGAGCATTAAATAGAAATCGAGTCTGTAATAAATCTTTGAGAGAGCGTGGTTTCGTGGAACATTAAATACACTTGTGAGAGAGAGAGAGATAAACAACTTGATATATTAAAATAATCTTGAACATAGATATGCGATGCTGCACAAAATAGTCTTTGCATAAACATTTATATCTTGTAGAGTATAACAGTGAAATATCTTCTTGTAGAATATATATCATACAATGTGATATGGAATAATTAAACTTACTGTATTCTGCGACAGTAGAATGAGTATAACAATGATGCGGTCTCTTCAACGACCAAAGGAGAATAGCAGCTTATCTTAAGCATAGATTCAATACGAAATATAAATAGGAATGGCTTCACTTTTATAATAAATTATTTCACTTGAAAATATAATATCACGTGAGTTGTCTTAAAACATTGGATCAACTCTTAGAAAGCTAAAAACACGAATAGCACTTTCTGCGTAGCAGCAGTTTCTGTACACGTCTCTCTCACACGAAAACCAACGTCAGACTCTCTCGACTAATACTGTACATCATACTATATACTATAATAATATTCAGGGCTTAACAACAGATGGCGCAGTTGCCCTTCAACCTACTTTTATTATACAAACTTTGCAATAGAATTCTAATGTATTGTTTTTCTCTTTATCTATATGCGTGGATTATATAATGTATATAATTCTAGCCGTATATATATATATATATATATATATATATAATATAAGTATAGTTTATTTAAAGATTATATATATATATATATAATATAGTATAATAATATATACAGTATATATATTTATATATATATATATATATATATATATAATATATATATATATATATATATATATATATATATATATATATACTATATATAATATATGTTAGCATTAATTACGGAGAGAAGCCGGGTTAGTGTTATGTCTTCTGGTTATTCAATTTTATGATGGATTATGGGGTTATAAAAGAATTCGAGGTGGGGATGGAAGGAAATGTGTTGGAATGATGGAGAATGGAGATGAGTGGAGGATGCCTACCTATTATATGCGGATGATTTGGTCTGTGTGACGAATCTGAAAAGAGATTTAGAGGATTGGTATAGTAGATTTGGCAGGGTGTGTAAAAGGAGGGGCTTGAAAGTTAACGTGGATAAGAGTAAGGTTATGGTTGTGAGTGAGGCCAGTCCTCAGTGTGAAGTTATGTTAGATGGTGAGCAGCTGGAACAAGTGTCGAGTTTAAATATTTAGGGTATATGTTGGATGAGAAGGGAACGGATGATGCAGAGTGTAGTTAGAAAGTTTGGAATGGCAGGAAGGTGGATGGTGCAATTAATCTTGGTGAATGTAAAGGGACTAAGTCTTGAGTGTGCTAGGGTCTTACATGAGGGTATGTTGTTACCTGTGTTATTGTATAGTAGTGAGACTATGGTCTGGAATAAGAAGTATAGATCTAAAGTTCAATGTGTTCAGATGGACAATCTTAGGGGCGTTGCTAGGTGTGAGAAGAATTGATAAAATGAGGTATGAACTTATTAGAGGTGGGGTGTGAAGAAAGGGGTAAATGAGAGAATAAATGAAAGTATTGAGATGATTTTTTGGTCATATGGAAAGGATGAATGATAGTCGGTTGTTAAGCGGATGAATAGTGGCGAGTGTGTTGGGAACCGACCGGCTGGGAGACCGAAGAAAAAGTGGATTGAGTCAGAAAAGGAATGTCTGGAGGAGAGAAATGTGAGTTTGGCAGAGAAGAGAAGAAAGGTGGATAACAGGAGTGAATGGCGGGGGATGGTGAGGGGGTATGGTTGTGGGCCCAGCTGGGCCAAGGGATGACCCCTTACATTGACGATCTACCATATTGAGGTCCATCTCTGTCCCATGAAGCTTTTAGGTGGATTTTCTGACTGCAACGAGTTCTCACTAATTAATGGTATTGGGGGCGGTTAAGGCTGGGCTTTCTTTTCAACTTTTGTCATGTTCTTCTTACTGCTTTTCCTTTCCGTGCTCGCCACCACCTACTCCCATTCTTAGCGGAAAATAGAAGGTAGATAAAGAAAGAAAAAAATATAAATATATATATAATATATATAAATATATATATATATATATATATATATAATATATTAGTATATATAATTATATATATATATATAATATTATATATATATATATATACAAAAGGTGGGCATTAGCGCGTTAAAGCGTTAATCCGTTAATTAATTCGTAATTTTTCCGTTAACTTTTAACGCTTTCGTTAATTTCGAAAAAAAGTAACGTACTATTAACGAGTTACATTTTTTTTCCTTACATCCGTTAATCGTTACTTTAATTTACGAGTTATAAAATATTTTCTTACGATTTTAAAATGTATTAGATTCGATTTTGATAACTTTAATTTTCCAAAATTTCCTAAACGCTCTCTCAATGGCTCAAAAATGTGTTTATTCTTACACGGTTATTATTCCGTTTAGAAATGTTTGACGTTTTTCTTTTGTTGTATTCTCATTTCTTATTGCGTTCCTGAGGAAAAAAGAGATAGTGACTGTTGCCCGTTCAATGAGTCATTAACTTCTTTCGTTAGTTACTTGAACTTGCTTCTTTTGCGACTAGTGAAAAATATAAGAACTAGGCCTCATAAGCGTTGAGTAACATTAAAAAATATATTTTTGTATTAAAATTCTGTTGACATATCTATTATTTTTACAATAATATTACTACTCGGGTGTCCGTAAAAGAATTTCCAAGTTTCAATGCTTTATACAGCGTGAATAACAATATCAACAGCATATCAACATCCAAAGTGAAGGTCATTGAGCAGAGTTTTTCCTACATATGTTCAATATGTGCCCCTTCGTTATAGGGGATACATTCAGCCGATAATCCAATTCCTCCCAAACATTGGTTAACAGATCCGGAGTAATGGAAGGAACGGCATGTTCAATTCTGCGTATAATTGGGCAGCCCCATAGGAAGAAATGGGGCCAGATATATAGAGCTCTGTCGTCTGGACCATTATGACCAACCCAACGATCTGGGAGTAAGTCGTTCAACCACGCTCGCACTATGTGACTCCAATGTGGAGGGGCTCCATCTTGCATCATATAAGTTTTACCGCTTCATCCTCTAATAATTGTGAAAAGAGCCATTATTGTAACATATCGAGATAGGCGACCCCTGTTACGGTTGCTTCTGCGAAAAAGAAAGGTCCCTAGACCTGGCGTCGGGATATGACGCAGAAAAAGTTAACCTTTGGGGAATCACGTTCGTGTTCTACAAGTTCATGCGGATTTTCAGACCCCAGATACGAACATTATGGGCATTCACCTTACCCCTGAGATGAAAGGTGGACTCATCGCTAAACACTATACGATCTAGAAGGTCATCGTCTCGACCTAACACTGCACAAGCAAAGGTAAACCGTAGTAGAGCCTAGTCTCGGCTTTAAAGCATGTACAAAACTGCAAACCGGTTATGCACGCTATGTGTAAAGGTTCCCTTAACACCTTCCAACCGTCGGTTTTTGGCCACCTTCAGTTCGTGACTTTGCTCTTCGAAACGATTTCTTAGACTATGAAGAAACGAAGGCCTGATTACGTCCACATTCATACAGGCCACTTTGGGCAGTCCTGTACTTTTGCCTTTACAAAGGCATCCATTAGTTGCAAATTGCCTATACCTCGGTGAATGTTTTTGCCACATGGAGGATCACATTGGAAACGTAAACGATACGCACGTTGAATCGTAATTACAGATTCACACTTAGCAAATTGTAAAACACAGAAAGCTTTACGCTCAGGACTCGCCATTGTCAGTATGTGCGCACTCACTAGAGAGACTTACATCTGAATGCGCGCATGGCGGGAGGTATGTCGACCTATCAGGAAACTCGTCTGGCGCAAGTGCATATTCGAAACTATGCAACCTACTCTTCACTTTGATGTATATATGGATATGGATATTGTATATGTGGTATGCCTGTTATAATTAAAGCATTGAAACTGGGAATTCTTTGTACGGACCAACCCGTATTGAGTATAATTAATAAGTGTTTACGCTTTGAAAGTATTCTTCGGCAAGCGGCAAAAGCATCTGCTAGGTCAAAGCCTAATTAATTTGTCTGATAAGCTTAATATCATTATTAATATTGTTTGGGATATTATTATAATAAAAGAAAATAAACAATAATTATTACTATTCCTACATATTTTGAAGACGTTAACGATTAACGTTAACTTCCGTTACATTCTTTACCGGATAAACGCTTTAATGATTAACGCCGTTAAATTTTTTGTTAGCGGTTAAGAACTAACGACGTTAACTTTCTCATTAAAGTTGTCCACCTTTTATATATATATATATATAAATATAATATATATATAGATCTTTCTTTCTTCATCTTCCTCTTTGCCCCAAGATTGAGGATGAAGCGCGGTACAAGCATCGGACACCAGAAAGCAGTAGAAGAATTTGAAGAACGTGTTAAAAGGAAAGCCCCCTTCATGCCCTTCTGTACCATAAGTAGTGAGAGCACGTCGTAGTCAAAAAATCCACCCAAGAGCACTGGACCGCGACGGACCCTCACTATGGTAAATCGTCAATGTAAGGGGTTTCATTCCCTGGCCCAGGTGGCCACAACCATGCCCCCATACAAAACCCCGCCATTCTCTCCTATCATGCACCTTTATTCTCGCCTCTGCCAAACTCACATTTCTCTCCTTCAGACATTCGTTCACCGACTCAATCCACTTTCTCTTCGGTCTCCCAGCCGGTCGGTTCCCAACACACTCTCCACTATACATCCGCTTAACCAACCGACTTTCATTCAACCTTCCACATGACCAAACCATCTCAACATACTTTCATTTATTCTCTCATTTACCCCTTTTCTTCACACCACACCACTCTCTAATACGTTCATTCCTCACTTTTATTAATTCTTTTTCACAACTAGCATGCCCTAAGGGATTGTCCAATCTGAAACACATGAACTTTAGATCTATACTTCTTATTCCCAGACCATAGTCTCACTACCATACAATAACACAGGTAACAACATACCCTCATGTAAGACTCTAGCTCACTCAAGACTTAGTCCCTTTACATTCACCAACGATTTAATTGCACCAGCCACCTTCCTGCCATTCACAACTTTCCTACTTCACTCTGCATCATCCGTTCCCTTCTCATCCAACACATACCCTAAATATTTAAACTCAGACACCTGCTCCAGCTGCTCATCCCCCAACATAACTTCACACTGAGGAGTGTCCTCACTCACAACCATAACCTTACTCTTATCTACGTTTACTTTCAAACCCCTCCTTTTACATACCCTGCCAAATCTCTCTACCAATCCTCTCAAACTCTCTTCAGACTCGCCACACAGAACCAAATCATCCGCATATAATAGGTAGGGCACCCTCCACTCCTCTCCATTCTCCATCATTCTAACACCATTTCCTGCCATCCCCACCTCTAATTTTTTCATAACCCCATCCATATACACATTTGAATAACCAAGGAGACATAACACAACCCTCCCTCACTCCGCTCCGCTAATAATCCTAAACCAATCACCATTGACACCATTTATTCTTACACACGCTTCACTATCGTCATACATACTTTTGATTCCATTCAGAAGCCTACCACCAACACCATATATCACTAATACCTGCCATAAAGCTTCCCTATTAACTCTATCATACGCCTGTTGTAATCCATAAAACCTAAATATAATTATTCTTCTTCTCCCTCATTTTTCTCAATCATTTGTTTCAATGATAAAGATTCTGATCCACACATCCTCTACCACTCCTAAACCACCTTGTTCTTCACCAATCAGTCTTCAGTAACTCGACGCACTCTTTCAACCAAATACCAGCATATACCTCCCTACAAGCACTCAATTAAACTTAATCCCCTATAATTTCTACAGTTCCCCTTTTCTTCCCTTACCCTTATAAAGGGTACTATTACCGCTCTCCTCCAATCTCTTCGGAACTATACCTTCCATAAACGCTTTATTACACAACTTCAAATCCAATCAATCATCCATCT
This sequence comes from Trachelipus rathkii, assembly GCA_015478945.1. Classification (NCBI taxonomy): domain Eukaryota; kingdom Metazoa; phylum Arthropoda; class Malacostraca; order Isopoda; family Trachelipodidae; genus Trachelipus; species Trachelipus rathkii. Next base: position 28,770 of record JABUQX010067025.1, on the reverse strand, counting down.
CCGCCTCCGGCTCTTGATCAGTTTCACTAGTAATTCATCTAGACCTGCAGATTTACCATTCTTTCAACTTTCCTCACTCTACCCAATTACCTCCTTCCTTACTAATAACCTCATCCCCAAAATACCTATTCCTTTCTGCACATAAAAACCACACACATTCACTAACACCTCTTCATTACTGTTAATATGTTGGCAGATTTTCGAAGTGTTTCTTCCACACTCCCCTCACATCATTGGCATCAGTTACAAAAGCAACCATCCCTATTCATTATTCTAAGCAGATTCCCTTATTTTCATTCTTAAACTTTCTCGCTTCCTTCCAGAAGAGCTTCCTATTCCTTGTATGTCCTCATTCATCCTCCTTCCAAGCTGTTCATTTTACCCTTTCTTTTCTCCTACGTATGCACCTTTAGTATCTTTTTCCTCCTTATATAATTCCAAAGCATCTTTCTTTTGAGTCTTCATCATTTGCTTATTAGTACATTCAACCACGCCTTTTTTACCTTTAACCGCTTTCATCACCTTTCATTCCACCATTTCGCTGTTAACATTCTTTTGACTTCCTACCTTTGGCACATCCACACACTTCCTTTGCACTACTAACAATTGCTCCTTCATTTGCCCCCAGATTTGGTTCAGTATCAACTCGTTCACATTCAACCGATTTATTAGCGAGCGCTCTTACATACTTATCCTTATTGCCTTGTTCCACTTAACTTCTCACTCTTAATTTTACCCTACTCCTTTCGTATCACCTTCCTCTCCATTCCAAGGCCCCCACTAACTTAATTTTAAATAGAACAATATAGTGATCCGATAATCCCATTCCTAACCCCTCACGGATTTAACATCCAACACATACTTCAACATTCTCCTTCGTCCACCAACAACCAAAATCAATCATTACTTTTCACTTTTGAACCATCTCTACCCACACCAACTCTAGTATACTTATGGATACTCTTGTGTTTAAGAAAGTATTACTTACACACATACCTCCTCTCACAGCAAAATCCAATCACCTTCCTACCATTCTCATTTTTCTCCCGCCACCCAAAAACCACCTGTTATACCATCCCTTTTTGATCACCTATCAACATTCAGGTCCCCAACACTATCATCTGAAGCTCCTACTCACCCCATCCAGACATCATTCAGATTATCCCAAAAAATCGTACTCTCTTTAACGTTTCCCTCAGATGGACCATACGTCACAACAACACATACCTTGACCTTTTCAAACTTAAATTAACCATTAGATTCCAGGACT
>JABUQX010067025.1:0-25000 GCA_015478945.1 Trachelipus rathkii | reverse complement strand
TGTCAAATGTGTGATAAATTGAAAATTCAGATTAATTCTGCCATCCCTGAAGAAAAATTAGATTTAATTAACACCCATGAAGCCCATCTTAGAAGAGCATATTACGCACGCGAGTATCTTAATAAAAAGACGTCAGATTCAAAAAAAGATAAAACAATACTCTGCTTCACTTTTGACATGCAAAAAACACAACCCATCCCTTATTTAAATACAAGTGTTGCATTTTATAAAAGGCAGCTATGGTTATTGAATTTAGGAATAAATACCAGACATAACAACAAAGGATATATGTGCCTCTGGACTGAAGCAGAGGGAAGGAGAGGAGCTAATGAAATATGTTCCAGCATTTTTCATTTCTTAAAAAGCCAAGATTTAAATAATATTAATGAAATTGTAACTTTTAGTGATAGTTGTGGGGGTCAGAACCGAAACAAGACAATGATTTCCTTCATGATGTTTGCACTTTGCCATTTTAATATTGACAGTTGGGAGCACACATATCTAGAGTCGGGGCATTCGTTTCTGCCTAACGACTCTGATTTCGCAAAAATAGAAAAGAAGAAAAATAGAGTTGAGAGAATCTTTTCACTTGATGAGTGGGTTCAGCTTATTAAAACTGCAACCAGAGTACCATATGAGATCCTAAGAATGAAAGGAAAAATGTTAAATTTCAAAAGTAATCTTAAAAACCTTTGCTTTCGCAACCGTAATGAAGAAGGAAATGCTTTCCAATAAGAAAAGTAGAAGGAAAAATTCAGTACAAAATATCATTAGATCCAAATGTTTCTGAGCATGTAGTAGACTATGCTCCAAAGAAAGGAATAAAGTTTCAAGAAAGTTTGCAAGAATGTTGCCCATTGGTAAAAATTTCCTTAGAAAAATTCAAAGATCTTCTTTCGTTATTGACCTACATTCCACAAAAGGACCATGAATTTTTCCAAACTCTTTCTCACGAAACCGTAAGTAAGAAAACCAAAGAATTTGAAGATCTACCCGATGAGGAAAATAGCGACGAAGAATGATCTAAAAACTATGTTGCAACAATATATATATATATATATATATATATATATATATATATATATAATAATTATATATTATATAATAATGAATATATATATATATTTATAGTATAGATCATTATATATATATATATATAGATATATACTATATATATATATATATATAGTATATATATATAATATAATATTAATATTATAACAATAGTATATATATATATATATAGTATATATATATATATATATAATATATATTATATTATATATATATATAATACTATATTATATATATATATATATATACTATATATATATATATATATGGGTCACAGGAGACTTTACTCTCCATCAGCGGGATTCGAACATTTTCGTGAAATTCAACGCCTTAAGAGATTTTCCCACAAAATAGTCAATATCAGATTCGTAATTTACATTCATGCAACGGACAAATGAACGAGTCAATAGATAGCCTTATTATTAGACGCTCGCTCTCGTCTGCCTCTTGTAATATGTGTGTGAAGTTGCACTCATCCTCATTTTATGTGTCATAGTTGTCAATTTTTAAAAATCCATTACCTAATAAACTGTTATTCATAATCAATGATAGACTATTATCTTGTGATAAATATATTATACCTTTAATATACGAACACCCAAGCCGAACTGTGTAGTGATTATCCTCAATGTGTTTCCTCTTTATATTGATTAACATACCTAGGGCTTTATTACATCTATGCATTGAATTATCATCAGAATATCCATCAATATCATACCGAAGCACAAGCGCTTCATATATATATATGGGTTACTTAGTTTCTGTGAGAATAAATGTAGAGATTGAGGCGGAGTTAGGCAAGGGATGATTTATGTCTCTGGATCTTTAAATTGTATACGGATGGGGTGATGGAAAAACTAATGGTAGAAGTGGGAAATTGGGCTGTAAGAGTGACACAGATTGGTCGAGTATGGAGTGTCTTACTCTATTTTATATGCAGATTATTTGGTTTTCTGTGTTGAATCAATAGAAAGTTTGAAGAAAGTGTGTAAAACATGGCAACAGCGATAGTTAAGGAGAGGATGGCTTGTAGAATAATATTGGATGGCGAGCAATTAGAACAGGTTTTTGCTACTAAATACTTAGGTTACATGTTGAATTAAAAGGGAACAAATGATGAGTGAGTGAGTGAGTGGCTGGTGCGATTAATTTTTTGGAGAATACAAAGTCTTGAATGTACTAAGGTCTTACATAAGGGTGTTTGGTGCCGGTGTTGTTATATCGTAGTGAAACCATGGTTTAGAATAAGAAGCATAGATGGATCTAAGGTGCAAGCTGTACTGATGAATAATCTTTGTATTGTGTTGCGGTTGAAAAAAGTTCGGAAAATTATAAATAAGAAAGTAAGAGAGATGCGTTTTATTATTTTAAATACTAATTACATTTAGTAAAGTTTTTATTTTCTTTTTTTTCCTCATATCAACAGATATAAAAACTTACAAAGACAAAAGCCAGTAAACACTGAGAAGAACATAAACATGACCGGTTTATGAAAACATCGGAGGTTTGCTCGTTAAATATTTTTATGAAATAGACAGATCTTAGGGCTAATATATTCGCACATTATCATAGTAGTTTTTTTTACGATGAAAATATAAAACATTGAATTAGAATACTTGTGGTATCAATTATTATAAACTGTGTTCATAGCTAAATCAAAAAGTTGTTATAAGACTGCTGTCTAGATTAAAACTAGGGAGAGCGATTTTATAAAGAGGGATTCTAAAATTGGTAGATCGGTTGGTTGGCTGATTTGAGCAATATTAAAAAAGGAGTTAGTTTTAATGGTTTGATTTTCAGGCAGTCAATGATACCTAATAGAGGAACTAGGTATTTAGATTAGAGAGTGAAAATTGTGTTCTGTATGAGACTCGCTTGCGTTCTCATATCTTGACACCGAATTGGTGGATTGTACTACCTACGTAGGTGATATCGCCGCCATATTTATATATTATCGATGTTCTCAAAACTTTCGGGGATCTTTCCTTATGATTTATTAGTGAGTGAATGGTGCAGCCATTTGTAAAAACCAGTTATTTTTAAATAAAGGAAAGTTTTTTAGGATGTTGGATAAATCCTTTTCATATTATGAATAACATCATTAAAAAGAACCTTGATGTTTATTTTCTTACGGGGTACAGTGGGGTAGATAGAAGGAGATTTATAGTTTTGAGGATAAGGTTTTGTGGTTTTTGTTGAAAATAATTTGGTTAGAAATTCTGTGAGAGAAGTGAACTACTTAGGCATGAGAAGGAAAGAAGTAGAAGGAAGATATCATTTGTAAATGAGGGTGTTCATACAGTTAATTTTAAAATTGAGAAGCTGTGGCTGAAGAGATTTGTGCCTAACATAGATCGAGAAGTTAACTTTCAGAAAAATAGAAGTTTGAAATTTAATCTCACTTTTTGAATGTAGAATTACAAAAATCAGCAAGCAATATATATGATACCTACTATATATATATATATATATTAATATATAGATATATATATATATATATATACTACTTATAATATAAAATATATAAATATATACTAATAATATATATATATATATTATATATAGATATTAATATATATAATATATAGTATCACTCGCCAACAAAGCAGAGAACGGGTTCGATCCGGTCGGGCGAGATGTGGATCTATTTTATCTCTCCCTTTAGGGCTTAGCTTCGTCGCTACTCAGACGTAAAAAACGAGTACACCCACTCCTTGAATAGGCTCTGCCGTGACTGTGGTGTTACTGTAAAAGTGATAGTATATATATATTATATATATTATATATATACTATATATATATATATATATAATATATATATACATTTATACTATATACTATATATTATATATATATATATCATATAATATATTACACTATTACATACTTCCCCACACAACAAAGATCGATTGCAGTTTTTAACCTCAACTTCATAAGAAACATGACGAATGATGAAAAACTTTTTTGAATCTGGATGTTTCAAACCTTATCTGAAACCCATCTTCTGAACTAGTAATTAAAATAATTAAAAGTGTAATAATTAAAATTGACATAAGCTATTGTTATCTTTAATCTAAAATTAACAAAAAAGTTATTAATAAATTAAATGTACAATATAATAATAATGCACGATTTACTATTACAACATTTGGGTGAAAAACTGCCAATAAAATTATGATCCACAATCATACTACTTACGGTGAAAAAAGGTTGGTTGGCAAAGTCAAAATTTAAATAAATTTGAGAAAGTCTTATAGCAAAAATAATTGAAAATAATACTGCATTTTATAAAAATACAGCAATTGGAAATTAATTAATTTTACAATTATTGTCAACTAATTTATTAAACATTCAAATTATAAAACTCGTCCATTTAAAGTCAAAACCCTTTGATGACTTATGTTAAGATAATATTATCTTCCCTTGAAGTTTTGAGACCTACCCTGAAATTCCAGCTCCAGTTTACTATAATATCAATGATTTACTATAATAATTTAATACATTAAATTGTAAATTATTATTAACATATTTAAATCAAATATTAAAAGTTCCCCTTAATAATTTATTTTCTATACTGTTAGAGAATTTTTTTAATGAGTAACTAAAATAAAAAATCGATTTTCGCAAAAAATTGAAGTTGGATTACTTTGGCATGCCGAGTGAGGCTCAAGAAATTTGAGATCCACGTACTTGGATTTATTTTGGCGAAATTCCGAAAAACGAGTAGTCTGGATACTTTGCCTTATACACTCTACAAAGTATATATATATTATTTATAGTTACTTATTTTTAATTAATAAATGATGATATAGATATAATAATAAAAAATAAAGCTATCAAAAATATTATACTACATAGATATATAATATATATATATATATATATATATACTATTTATACTATATATATATATATTATATCTACATATTATTATATATATATATATATTGATATTTAATATAATATATATATATATATAGTATAGTGAGTGTACTATATATATATATATATATATATATATAACTATATAATATATATATCTATATATATATATATAATCTAGCCAACTGCGCAGTTATTAACAAATATTACGAAGTCATGTGACCTTAAAAGTTAATGCTTTTTTCCAATCAAATTTCTTCATTAACTTTTCAACCAAGCAATTATAATGCACAATTAAAAGAAAAAATAGATATTACATTATCATGTATGATGATCACAATCCATATATTCATCCCTTAATTATATATATACTTATATATATATATAATAATATATATATATAGATTACTTATATAATGATATAACTATATTATAATACTACTATAATATATATATATATCAACATCAGTATGTGAACGCATGCGATGATTACATGCTGTGAAACAAATGGAGGGTAGTAAGCAATAATGGGAGATTATTTGACTAATGAACAAAATAAATTATTAAGCAATGTAATTACCGCTTACTACTTAGGACCCCATTAACCCTCAAAATGCTTGCCATTTGCTTTATCTTACATTCAACATACATTTTTTCGTTCATTCTCGATTTCTTCGGATTTGTCCCATTCGATTACCAGGTGTTCCTACTTCGGTAGGATCTGCTTAGATAATCGCAATCACATTCGTCTTTCCACAATGTGAATTGAGAATGAACCGGATCCTGTAAAAACAGAGACCACTCATAATCGATTCTGAACTTCTTTTTTTCATCGCTGTAAGCGCCGGTGATCTGATATGTCAATAACTCTCCCTGACAGTATGCTCAAACTCTTAAGCCATATTTGCCAGCCTCTTTTCAGCGTGGAATACTTCTCTGCGTGGGAGAGTTGTACTTCCGTACGCTACAGGATAATATCCATTATTTTCTTGAAAAAGGACGAATCCAGCGATGATTATCATACTTGTAAAGTAAATGTTGATCTAATCTCGGGTCTTAATTATATGTCTTACTCAGCTTGCTTCAATTTCAAATCTTCCTGGTGTCGTTCTTCCATTTATCTTGGTCGCCACAAACCTTCTTTTGAGTCAGAGAGTGGGAGCCCTTTTGCTAGTCTTTTACAACCTGGTGATCCAGTCATCCTAGAATGAATACTATTTTTACCAGGCGCTCAGTGTTCATTTTGGTAACATTGTCTTCATGAGACCTCTCCCTTACCATTTGGGCCCCAAAAATTCCACTGGCAGAACAAATCGCACTTTTGTTGGACGAATTGTTTGAAACCTTCTCTAGTAGCCAAGCACATTCGGAGGAGTGTCACAGTGATCTCGCCAGTTGTGAATGATGATCTATCTATGTAGAATCACACGTTATTCCATCCAATATTCTTCTCAAGCTCCTTGCAAGGGTAGCACAGGCATTCACCATGCCAAACGAGAAGCTTGATATAATGAAATGACCGTCCTGGTTGAGAAACGTCTTGTGCCTGTACTTCTGCTTAATCTTAATTTGGCCATAGCTGCGAGTCAAGTTTAGGAAATACTTTCCTGACAAATTGTTGAACAGTTTGGGAATAGTTATTGGCTTTGGAATCAAACCACCTGATCCTATTAGGCCCGGTAACCGAGAACTCTTTATTCCGTCTTTCTGTACTACGACTACAGGCGAGAAGCGACGTCGGTACGATATACCCATTTTACCATTTTCTCTTCACCTCTTCAGCTCAATCGATAGTGTAAGGAAGCTTTCGGTTGAGTTATGAGTTTCATCTAAATTCATAACCAGTATCATATTAGCCCCAGGCACGTCAGTAAAATAGTCTTCAATTTTTCTAAAATGATCTCATCCATCTTAGCAGTAATCTCCGTCTTACTTTGTCTGAGATCTTTTTTCTTACGCGTTGGTCGATTCTACAAGTTGTTCTCGTTCATTCTCATTATCAAGATAATGCGAACCACCCTCTCTTTACCGATTGTTACTTCATTCCTCTTTTCACTTCCTTTTCACTTTTACTTCTTTAACAGTTAATGTATTTTATACCGTCAACCAATTGTTCCGATTTATGCTACCTTTCTCACATAGTAAGCAACCCAAGCGATGAGCATTTTGTTGGTTTGACGTTCCAGGATACAAAGCCAAAGTTCCTACTTTTAACTTCTCTTCTTGCACTCTTATTGTAAAATTCTTCTGTTAACTGCTTTCTCGGCTTCTCCGCTAGCTCAACGTCTATCAGCTTCTTTAGACAAAATATCCGGTACGTTGACTTTGCCTCCATCGGGTCAATTCACCTTCCATATTCATTGAAGTATTTGCACTGGCCTCGCATCCCTCCCATACAAAGTTCTTAAAAGTGAGAACCGTGATCTTTGGAGCCTTCACTAACCAATATACGGTTCAATTATCCATTCCGACGTTCATCACACATTCTAATCATACGCTTAGGTACCACTAAATCTCAATCGAAGAAATGGCCGTCCATTATCCATCTTGCACTCCAGCCTATAAATAGATACACCAGATACCTTCTAGCCTTATATTCTTGGTACTCTTCAGGGTACCTGGTCGCTGAACATGTAAGACTACTCGGTGTCCCTCTGGTATGGTGGGCAATTTGACCTACTAAACGATGATACTCTTTCGAAGCTCCTCATAATTGGCATCGACACAAAGAATCCTCTCACACTCCCTTAACAGTTCTCACATCAGTCGGATAGCAGGTTACACATTGTGAAGTTTTGGCAAAGAACGCAGAGTTATCTCCCATAAGTTTTTAACCCCTTGATTCCTCCAAAGTCTCTCAATAAACTCGCATCAAGCTATGCATATATGCACTGTGCAAGATGTAAATTTCAGTTATCCCGCTACTCTTTATACAATATGCATTTTTCAAAACATAACTTTTCTCTTCTTATTACGACTCAAATTTCAGTAGAGTCCTCATATATTTTCTTTTCTTTAAAAACTTCATTACTATCAGTTCAAATTTTCATTCGCGAACTTCTGTTTGGTTCCGGCTGGTACACTTGTGTCATTGAACTTCTTTGTGCATTTCTATCATTTTTCAAATTGACGTTCTCATCTGATGTCAATTGACTCCTTTCATGACGCACACTTTACATGTAATCCCTCATTTCAGTCTTGCACTTCCAATATTTTCATAAACTTGCAGCGACTATTCACTATATCTTTTATTATCATCTCCAAAGGAAAATGCGGTTTGTTCAATAACTGGTTCTCCACGGTTTTCTTCTTACACTAGCATGATGCTATTGTGACTAGACGGAGTCCTCCATAACATATTCTCCGTTCGTCTATCAAATATTTTTTTTCGCATTATGCCCCATACAGATTCTAGCAACTCATCCTTACCACACTGCTCGATGGGATATTAACTCCTTCTAGATTTCTGTCTCACAATCTGACGTACACTCTTCAATCCCAGCGAGATGCTTATGTGAAGCCCTTCAGATATGCCCAATACATCTAAGATAACGACCTCTGCAGCATCTCCGTCGTTTTGCCCCCACCGTATTTACGGGTTCGTTCTCACGTTGCAGTAATGCACTTCTCTCTAAAGCCTCATGGTGGTGTGTGCCGTGGTGCACTCCTCAGTACTACTTTTCTATCCCACCAAATTAAACCCTGTTCCCAAATGACGTCGATAACCATTCACCTTCCATACTTATAGGCAAGTTGTGAAAAATCATCGATCCGCTCATTACCAGTCTTAATTGCGGTTCTTCACCTGAATTCAGACTCATCTCATTCTGAAAACAACTGACGCTGCCGTGCTTCTTTGCCTTTTGCACTATTCCAGTATTAACACTCTGCTCTACTGGTTAATTAAGAGCATCTCCATTCCTATCTCCTTCCTTACCTTGGGCAACAGACAGTACCTCACTCCCGTTCTACATCTTGTCTATTCCATTACTATTTTCTGTATAACAAATTTCCGGGATGTGTATTAACCTTTTTCTTTACTTACCTCTCATTAAATAATATATGCGTTTTAGTACTCCGAACTCTGCCTCTGCGTACCGCACGTATTTTTAATATATTGTCGAATTTAGCAATCTACATAACTTTATTCCCTTTCTTTTTTTCTGTCTGGCCAAGCCTTTTGGTAACTGTTATCTTCCCTTCTTTAGGATTTTCCTCTCTTCAGGTTCATTTCTTATTTTTGTTTTAGTTTTTGGCTTTCTTCTATCTTCCTTTTTGTCTTTTTCTTTTCATTAATAGATTAATAATTTCTATTTTCTTTTTTTTTCTCTTTGTTTCTTTGTATATATTAATTCTTCCTAAGTTATTCTTTTTTTATTTCTTATTCCTCTTCCTTTTTTTTTCTTTTTTTTTAATGAGATTTTTCTTCTTTTTTTTTTCTATTTATCTTTTTTTTTTCCTTTTCTTCCGTTTCTTTTTTTTAAAGGCTTCTTTCGATAAGAGCAACTTCTTGTCGCGATTATTTGATCTACCGTCCTCTGTAAATATAAATCTATGTTGTCTTTCGGTTTATTCTCTATATTGTGGTGTGGTGGGGGTGTCCCACAATAATTCTCTGCGCACCTACCAGCAGTTTAAGGACTTCAGGATCTGGCTATCATCTGGGGTACCTACAACTCACGATCGAATATCCACTACGTGGGAGTGATGAATCTCCACACCCTACGACTGTATTCGACCGTGCCGTCACAGGAGTGACTATCCATTAAAATTTTTATTTAATCTATTTGAAGTTATATATATTATATATATATATTATAATAAATGAATTTATATATATATATATTATTATATATATATATATATATATATATATTTATATAGAGTATAGTATATATATATTATATATATACTATATAGATATATATATATATAATATATGGTGTGTGATGAGTGTAGTGGGTGTATGATGTATATATATATTATATATATTATATATATCATATATAATATATAATATAATATTAATATATATATATGGTAATACTGTATAATATATATAAATATAATATATTATATATATATATATATATATATAGGGTATATATTTATATATATATATATATATATATATTATATTATATTATATATATATTATATATTATATTAATATATATATATATATATATATATATATATATATATATATATATATAATATATATATATAATATATATATATAATATATTATATATATATATATATTATATAATATATATATATTATATATAATATATATAATATATATATATATATATATATATAATACTATATATATATATATATATATATACATATATTATATATATATATATATATTAATATATATTCTCAAGTTTTGATATATTTGGTCGAAAACCTTTAGTTATCTATCAGGTGCGGTAAAATATCGAAAAATTTTGAAAATTTAGAAAATTTATTTTTTGACTCGCGCTTTATTGTAAGTGATTCTGAAACGTATAGTTATTTTATTGATTCAAAGATTGAAAAGGTGGTGTCACAAGAAGAACTTTCTGCTAGATGTAAGAAGTTTGGCTTGACCAGTCAGGATTCTTTAAGTTATTTGAAAGAGGAGCGTGAAAGAGAAAGGGAAATTGAAATGGAAGAAAGGAGATTGGCTAGAGAAGCCGAAATAGAAGAAAAGAAATTGGCCAGAGAAGCAGAAGAAAAGAAGTTAGCCAGAGAGGCAGAAATAGAGATGCAAAAACTCCAATTGGAAAGAGAACTGGAGCAGCAAAAGATCAATGCAGCGCTAGAAGAGAAAAAGCTTATGATGGAAGCAGAAGCGCGAAAAGAAAAGGCAGAAGGTGATGCGCGTAAAGAAAAAGCTGAGGCTGAAACGCGGAAAGAGAAAATGAGCGTGAACGTCAGGCTAAGCTAGAAGCCGACAAAATCGCAAGAGAATCCTTGGAAAGGATTTTAAAGATGAAGCTGGAGGCAGAAGACTGCCAACGGCTACATGAAGCTGCTTTAGCAACGTCTCAAAACCCCTCTAATACAAATAATGCCTCACATGCAAGCCGATATCCAAAGTTAAAGTTGCCCAACTTCGATGAGAAAGTCAATGATATTGAACAGTATCTGTTGATGTTCGAAAAACAGGCAGCATCACATGAGGTGCCAAAGGAAAAACTAGCAATGGTACTTGGTTCTTTCATCACGGGGAAAGCGGTGGATGTTTTCAATAAATACACGGCCCACCAACTAATAAACTACGAAGAATTTAAAGAAGCCCTATTGATTCGGTACAATTTAAATGAAAGCGGTTATTGTTCAAAGTATAAGATATACGCCCAGATGAGGATGATAGTCCTAGCGTATATTTAAATAGAATTGTAGAAGCTCTTCGGAAATAGTTGACTGCCGCTAATAGTGAAAATGTTGCTCGATGAGATGATCGATTCTTTTCAATCGATAAGTATTTAAATACAGTACCAAAAGAGCTGGCTACATATTTGACAGAAAAGAAAGAAAGGGATATCAAAAGTATTGTTAGTAGTTCTAACAATTACCTTGAAGCACATCATATAAAACTTACGTCAGGTCACGCACGAGGTCAGAGTCAGAGTAACACTAAAAACAGCAATAATAGCAATTATTTTAAATCGAGAGGTAATACAAATAAGTTATCATAGAACAGTACAGAAGAAGTACCAATCAAACACATGCCAAGAACATCGAATAATACAGCAAAAATAGTAATGGTAAAAATGAACGGGACAAGAAGACCGTCGTTAGGAGCAGCGAGTCTAGAAGCTTTACTGTCTGGTTGCAGGTTCAGAGGAAAGGCAACTTAGCCCGAGATTGGCAGATGCCCTCCTTATTTTAACAGTAGTGGCAAGAGTTTTCAATAATTCTGGAAATAGGCAAAAAGAAGACGGCAAGGCACGTCAAGGCGTCCGTTGGATTCAGAATGAAGATGAAGTCCTGGAAAATTTTCAGGGGTGAAGAACCGTCAAATTTAAAGACACTGTAATTCTGAGCGGATTCGATCGATATTCGCACAACTTGCCTATAACGTATGGGAAGGTGAATGGTTATCGCGTCCAACTTTTAAGGGACACAGGTTGTAATTTGGTGGTAGTACGACAAAAGTATGTACCTGAGGAGTGCTACACAGGCACACACACTACCATGAGACTTTTAGACAGCACGACACGTGAAGTTCCACTCGCAAGCGTTGAGATCGACACCCCGTATTACGTGGGCAGAACGACCGCAGCAGTGCAGTGCTGCCAGAGTCATGTACTGATTTGATTATTGGGAATTATCGAAGGGCATACACCCATACCAGCCAAATCTCGCATGGGAGGTGACAAAGTGTCACGGTCAGCACCTTGTGCAAGACGAAGAAACTCAGAAGGAGTTACTATCCCCCATCGACGAGTGTGCTGAAGATGATTCGACTAAAGAATCTGTGATGAGGCGCAAAGCCGAAAAAGAAAATCATATGTCGAGTGAGGCGAGAACGGAAGAAGATAAGTTTATGGAGGAAGCTCCGTCTGTCGACAAGTCAACAATCATGCTTAGTGTAAATGAAGAAACAACTGCGGATACACCATTGCTCATTGAACAAAACCCCCATTTTCCTCCTTTGGAGATTGATAATTAGAACAGATGGATGAGTGTAAAGAGATCACGCTGTGCCAACCAGATAATTATTGAAAATAATTTGGATGTGCAAGACACTAATGAGGGATCTACTATGTAATGTGCAGTCATGAAAGAGAGTCAATCTGACATCAGCATGAAGAACGTCAATGAAAATGACGAAAGCCCCACAAAAGACAGTTCAATGACAATATGTTCGCAGCCGCGAACCAAACAGAAGAGGTTCACGACGATCAAATTTTTGTATACTTAATAGAAAAGTTTTTAAAAAAGACAAATATTATACGCGACTCTACTGAAAATTTGGAAGTCTGTAAATAAAGGAGAGAACAAGTATGTTTTGAAAAATGGCATATTGTATAAAAGAGTAGCGGAGAATCAACTGGAAAGATTTACATTTTGTACCAAAGAATATAGGACTAGAGATGAGAGTAGCTCATTGATGAGATCTTTGGAGGACATCAAGGGGTTAAGAAAACTATGGGGAAGATAACTCTGCAGTTCTTTTTGCCAAACCTTCACCAAAGATGTGTCCAGACACTCTATTCCCTGTGACATATGTCAGAGACTTTCTAAGGAGCTTTTGAAGAGGGATCCTTTGTGCGATGCCAATTATTGAAGAGCCTTTTCAAAGAGTCATCATCGATTTAGTAGGTCCAATTTCGCCACCATCATCCGAGGGACACTAGTACGTCTTAACACTCGTGGATGCAGCGACCAGGTACCCAGAAGCAGTACCATTAAAGAGTATTACGGCTCAGAAGGTAACCGAGAGCTTAGTATCTATTTTTATGAGGCTTGGAGTGCCCAAAGAGATCCTAAGCGATAATGGACGCCAGTTCCATTCAGATTTGATGATTTAGTGGTACGCTAAAGCGTATGTTAAAACGAATGTGTGATGAACAAGTCCGGAAATGGCATAAATTTTTGGAACCGCTACTATTTGCGTATAGGAAGGCTCCACAAGATTCCACCGGGTTCTCACCTTTCGAACTTTTGTATGGGAGGACTGTGCGAGGTCCCATGCAAATACTTCATGAAATATGGGCAGGTGACATTGACCCTGATGAGGCAAAGTCAACGTACCGATATGTTTTTGATCTACAAGAACGCCTGAATGAGACGTTGAAGCTAGCGAGAGAGAACCTAGCAAAAGCCCAGATTTCACAGAAGAAATTTTACGACAGAAGTGCA
The DNA here is from genome assembly GCA_015478945.1 of Trachelipus rathkii. Taxonomy (NCBI): domain Eukaryota; kingdom Metazoa; phylum Arthropoda; class Malacostraca; order Isopoda; family Trachelipodidae; genus Trachelipus; species Trachelipus rathkii. The sequence continues at coordinate 11,179 of JABUQX010067025.1, read as the reverse complement.
AAGAACAGGAAATTAAAAGTAGGAGACTTGGCTTTAGTACTCCTACCGACGTCAAATAACAAAATGCTCATGCGTTGGGGTGGACCTTACCCAGTGATAGAACCATACGGTAAGGATAACTACCGGATACAAGTTGGTGACGTCATAAAAACGTATCACATTAACTTGCTCAAAAAGTACAACGTGAGAGAAGAAAGTGAAGAAGAGGATGAAGGTCAACATCGTGGAGGAGTGTGTGCTTCTGCAGTTATTCTTGATACTGAGAATGAAGAGAATATCCAACTTGTAGACATCGACCCAACGCCGGTACAGAAAGAAAGACTATCAGATACGAAGATAAGTACGGAGATTACTGACTCAATGAGGAAGGATTTGATGATCATTTTAGAAAAATATGAAGACATATTTACAGACGTGCCTGGCACGGCTAAAAATGACTTCCATGCTATTGATCTTATCGATGAAACTCCCATAAGACTCAGACCGTATAAGCTTCCTTACACTACCCGAACTGAGCTGAAGAAGGAGAAAGAGAAGATGGTAAAAATGGGTATCATCGTACCCTCGACGTCGCCCTATTCTGCGCCTGTAGTCGTAGTACAGAAAAAGGACGGAAGTAAAAGAGTTTGCTTCGGGTTACAGGGCTCTTAATAGGATCACGGTGTTCGATCCAGAGCCAATGACTACTTCCCAAACCTTGTTCACTAAATTTGTCAGGGACAAGTATTTCTCTAAACTTGACCTCGCCAAGGGCTATTGGCAAATTAAGATTAAGCCAGAAGACAGGCATAAGACCGGTTTCTCAACCGAGGACGGTCATTTTCATTATATCAAGCTTCCGTTTGGCATGGTGAATGCCTGTGCTACCCTTGCAAGGGCTATGAGAAGAATATTGGATGGAATTAACGATGTAGATTTCTACATAGACTATATCATCATTCACTCACAGACCTGGCGAGATCACCTGACCACCCTCCGGAATGTGCTTGGTAAACTGAAAGAAGAAGGTTTCACAATTCGTCCAAACAAAGTGCGAATTTGCTTCTTCCAGTGTCAATTTTTGTGGGCCCGCCAACCAAATGGTAACGGGGGAGAAGTCTTCATGAGACAATGGGTTTACCAAAACAAAATATCTTGAAGCCGGGCTGGTAACAAAAAATAGGTGAGTTCATTGCTTAGGATTGACTGGAACTACCAGGAGTTTGTTAAAAAGACTACGCAAAAGTGGTTTCTGCCCTTCTCTCTATCTCTATCAAAGAAAGGAGCCGACCAAGATAAATTGGAAGAAACTATATCTATATAGCATTTTATGAAAATTGAAGCAAGTCTCTATCTATTAGACCCAATACTTAAGACGCCGAGATTAGATCAAACATTACTACAAGTAGATGAATCTAACTCATCGCTGGATTCGTCCTTTTGCTTATAGAAATATAATGGCATATTACATCCTGTAGCCGTACGGAAGTAAACAACTCTCCCCAACGCAGAGAAGATATTCCACGCTCGAAAAAGAGGCGTTGGCAATATTTATGGGCATTAAGAAGTTTGAGCCATACTTGTACGGGAAAGAGTTTATATTACAATCAGATCACCGGCCCGCTTACAGCGAAGAAGAGAGAATATAAGAAGTATCGGAAACTCTACGGAATTATGAGGTGGTCTCTGTTTTTACAGAGATACCGGTTCATTCTCAATCACATCTGTGGAAAAGACAATGTGATTGCAGATTATCTCAGCAGATCCACCGAAGAAGGAACGCCTGGATTAATCGAAGGGATAAATGCCGAAGATAAATCGAAGGAATGAACGAAAAAAATGTATTTATGAATGTAAATAAAGCAAAATTGCAAGCAATTTGCTTGTGAAAAGGGGCCTAATATGTAATGCGGTAATTACATTGCTTAAATAATTTATTTTGTTCATTGTCATAATTTCCCATTGCTTACTACCCTCCATTTGTTTCAAAGCAAGTAATTATCGCAATGGCCGTTCAACATACTGAATGTTGATATATATATATATATATATATATATATATATATTAGATATCTATTTATAATATTTATCTATATAATATATATATATATATATATATATATATATATATATATATATATATATATATATATATATATAAGTAATATCTATTTTTCTTTTATTTGAATTAATATTGCTTGGTTGTTAAAGTATAATGAAGAAATTTGATTGGAAAAAGCATAACTTTTAAGTCACATGACTTCGTAATATTTTATAACTGCGCATTGGACTAGATTATATATATATATATAGATAATATATATATATATATATTATATATATATATATATATATATATTATATATATATATATATATATATATATATATATAAATATATATATATATATATATATATCATAATTATATATATATTATAATATATATATATATATATATATATATATATAATATAATACATATATGTATATAAAAAAAAAAATATATAATATATATATATATATATATATATATATATATATATATATATATATATATATATATATATATATATATATATATATGTAGAGTGTAAAGGCAAAGTAATCCAACTACTCGTTTTTCGCGAATTTCGCCAAAATAATCCAAGTACGTGGATCTCAAATTTCTTGAGCCTCACTCGGCATGCCAAAGTAATCCAACTTCAATTTTTTGCGAAAATCGATTTTTATTTTAGTTACTCATTAAAAAAATTCTCTAACAGTATAGAAAATAAATTATTAAGGGGAACTTTTAATATTTGATTTAAATATGTTAATAATAATTTACAATTTAATGTATTAAATTATTATAGTAAATCATTGATATTATAGTAAACTGGAGCTGGAATTTCAGGGTAGGTCTCAAAACTTCAAGGGAAGATAATATTATCTTAACATAAGTCATCAAAGGGTTTTGACTTTAAATGGACGAGTTTTATAATTTGAATGTTTAATAAATTAGTTGACAATAATTGTAAAATTAATTAATTTCCAATTGCTGTATTTTTATAAAATGCAGTATTATTTTCAATTATTTTTGCTATAAAACTTTCTCAAATTTATTTAAATTTTCACTTTGCCAACCAACCTTTTTTCACCGTAAATAGTAGGATTGTGGATCATAATTTTATTGGCAGTTTTTCACCCAAATGTTGTAATAGTAAATCTTGCATTATTATTATATTGTACATTTAATTTCTTAATAACTTTTTTGTTAATTTTAGATTAAAGATAACAATAGCTTATGTCAATTTTAATTATTACACTTTTAATTATTTTAATTACTAGTTCAGAAGATGGGTTTCAGACAGTGGCTGTAACTATCAGGTTCAAAAAAGTTGCGCCTCATTCGTCATGTTTCTTATGAAGTTGAGGTTAAAACCTGCAATTGATCTTTATTGTGTGTCATTATATATAGATATATATATATATATATATATATATATATTAATATATATATATATATTATATATATATATGATAATATATATTATAAATATATATATATTACTATATATATATATATATATTAGATATATATATTTTACAGTCAACCACCACTCTCACGGGCAGCAGCCCTATTCAAGGAGTGGGTGTACTCGTATTTTACGTCTGAGTAGGACGAAGCTAAGCTAAAGGGAGAATAAATAGATCACATTCTCCGCCCGACCGGGATCGAACCCGTTCTCTCGCTTTGTTGGGCGATGATATATATATATATATTATATATATATATATATATATATTATTATATAATATATATATATATATATATATATATATATATATATATATAATATATATATCATATATATATATATATATATAATATATATAAATATTATATATAATTTCTTGCTTGATTTTAGTTAACTTCACATTCAAAAAGTAAGATTAAATTTTCAAACTTTCTATTTTTCTGAAAGTTAACTTCTCGATCTATGTTAGGCACAAATCTCTTCAGCCACAGCTTCTCAATTTTAAAATTAACTGTATGAACACCCTCATTTACAAATGATATCTTCCTTCTACTTCTTTCCTTCTCACGCCTAAGTAGTTCACTTCTCTCAGAGAATTTCTAACCAAATTATTTTCAACAAAAACCACAAAACCTTTTCCTCAAAACTATAAATCTCCTTCTATCTACCCCACTGTACCCCGTAAGAAAATATACATCAAGGTTCTTTTTAATGATGTTATTCATAATATGAAAAGGATTTATCCAACATCCTAAAAATCTTTCCCTTATTTAAAAATAACTGGTTTTTACAAACGGCTGCACCATTCACTCACTAATAAATCATAAGGAAAGATCCCCGAAAGTTTTGAGAACATCGATAATATATAAATATGGCGGCGATATCACCTACGTAGGTAGTAGAATCCAGCAATTCGGTGTCAAGATATCAGAATGCAAGCGAGTCTCATACAGAACACAATTATTTATTATAAAAATAGTTCCTCTATTAGGTATCATTGCCTTCCTGAAAATCACACCATTAAAACTAACTCCTTTTTTAATATTGCTCAAATCAGCCAACCAACCGATCTACCAATTTTAGAATCCCTCTTTATAAAATCGCTCTCCCTAGTTTTAATCTAGACAGCAGTCTTATAACAACTTTTTGATTTAGCTATGAACACAGTTTATAATAATTGATACCACAAGTATTCTAATTCAATGTTTTATATTTTCATCGTAAAAAAAACTACTATGATAATGTGCGAATATATTAGCCCTAAGATCTGTCTATTTCATAAAAATATTTAACGAGCAAACCTCCGATGTTTTCATAAACTGGTCAAGTTTATGTTCTTCTCAGTATTTACTGGCTTTTGTCTTTAAGTTTTTATATCTTTTGATAGGAGGAAAAAAAATTAAAGAAAAAACTTTACTACATGTAATTAGTATTTAAAATAATAAAACGCATCTCTCTTACTTTCTTATTTATAATTTTCCGAACTTTTTTCAACCGCAACACAATACAAAGATTATTCATCAGTACAGCTTGCACCTTAGATCCATCTATGCTTCTTATTCTAAACCATGGTTTCACTACGATATAACAACACCGGCACCAAACACCCTTATGTAAGACCTTAGTACATTCAAGACTTTGTATTCTCCAAAAAATTAATCGCACCAGCCACTCACTCACTCATCATTTGTTCCCTTTTAATTCAACATGTAACCTAAGTATTTAGTAGCAAAAACCTGTTCTAATTGCTCGCCATCCAATATTATTCTACAAGCCATCCTCTCCTTAACTATCGCTGTTGCCATGTTTTACACACTTTCTTCAAACTTTCTATTGATTCAACACAGAAAACCAAATAATCTGCATATAAAATAGAGTAAGACACTCCATACTCGACCAATCTGTGTCACTCTTACAGCCCAATTTCCCACTTCTACCATTAGTTTTTCCATCACCCCATCCGTATACAATTTAAAGATCCAGAGACATAAATCATCCCTTGCCTAACTCCGCCTCAATCTCTACATTTATTCTCACAGAAACTAACTAAGTAACCCATATAAATATATGAAGCGCTTGTGCTTCGGTATGATATTGATGGATATTCTGATGATAATTCAATGCATAGATGTAATAAAGCCCTAGGTATGTTAATCAATATAAAGAGGAAACACATTGAGGATAATCACTACACAGTTCGGCTTGGGTGTTCGTATATTAAAGGTATAATATATTTATCACAAGATAATAGTCTATCATTGATTATGAATAACAGTTTATTAGGTAATGGATATTTAAAGCTTGACAACTATGACACATAAAATGAGGATGAGTGCAACTTCACACACATATTACAAGAGGCAGACGAGAGCGAGCGTCTAATAATAAGCCTTTTCCTCTCCCCGGTTCACCCCCCCCCCCCCCCCCCCCCTTTGTCCGTTGCATGATGTAAATTACGAATCTGATATTGACTATTTTGTGGGAAAATCTCTGTAAGGCGTTGAATTTCACGAAAATGTTCGAGTAATCCCGCTGATGGAGAGTTTAAAGTCTCCTGTTGACCCATATATTATATATATAGGCGCTATATACGAGACTCACCCATGCATCATATATACATACGCCTAGTGATAGTAAATATATCGGTTAACCGAGCATATCCATTAGGTCGTACAGTCGCTGATTGCCGGTCAGGTACGAATCGGTGCTATACTCTCATATATACTACTTTATTGAGCTCTCTCCTCTCTCTCCTTTGTTATTTTTTCTATTCTCTCACATATTTTTCTATTCTATCCTCTCTCTATTTATATATATCTCTCTTACGTATATTTATATATATATATCTCTCTTTCTATTATATCCTCTCTTACGCGTTTCCCTCTCTCTTTATCGTTCTCTCTCTCGCTTTATTATATCTCTTTTGCATCGATTCCCTTGTTTTTATATATCCTACTCTTACGCTCTCTCTTTTTGTTCTCTTGCTCTCTCTCTTATTATCTGTTTTTCTATTTCTCTCCATATATATCATTTTTCTCTCTCTCTAACTTCATGTATACTTTCTTTACTTTTTATTCTTATATTCTCACACCTATTTTACTAAAAGTAAGTATATAGTATGAGTATATCTTTTATATAATTTCTTAATTATTTTCCATTTCGCAAGTGATTTATTTTTTTTTTTTTTTCCTTTTTTAATTTATCACTCTCTAAATAACTGAAAATTATTCATTCTTTATTTTCTCTTTATTAATAAAATATTTTTCTATTTACAAGACAATAAAATTGAAAATATGATTATTGTGATATAAGTGATATTATAATAATGTAGTATTATATAATGTATATCTATTTAATTGATATGGCACATATGAGTGATATTATGACTCCATCATATACCCTCGTCGTCGTCTTACTCTCGATCTCATCCGTAGGTAACGATCAAGCATCTCATTCGGTAAAAAATATACTTTCTAGGATATCGCTTTTACTTCGGTTTCGTTAGGTTTGCAAGTGTTTAATTGCCCGGATGAGAGATGCTGAACTCTTTGTGTCCATTTTGTTAGTAAATAGCAACAGGACTTAATAATTATGAAAGTGACATTTACATATTGAAATATTTTTTCATAAGGAAATATATTTATAGCTCGTATTATATAACTGTATATATAGGCAATCAATTCTGTGGACAAACTTTCTTATGAAAATTTATATACTATTCCGCATTTTTTTGGTAGCAATTTATTTACTACATGCTAGTAAAACTTTTTGCATCTAATTTAATTGCGAAGCGAAAATGATAAAATCTATGCCATTACGATGCATTTCCTAATTTATTTTGAAATAATAAACATTCAAATAGAATAGCACAATCAGATCTAAGTCATCTTCTTCTGCACTTCAGTCATTACGGTTGTTTGAGAAATGATAAGAGTTTAACTTTGAAAATATTATCAGCAAACCATTAAGTTCTTATATTGCTGTGTGAAGTCATATGCTACTTTAGTTAAATATTTAAAAAGCTGAACCCCACTCATCAAGTGAAAAAATTCTCTCAACTCTTATTTTCTCTTTTTCATTATTATTTTGAGCTAGAAACTAGATGATTAGTTATGGAGCAGAATAATAACGTAAATGCTACCCTCGAACTCCTCTATGATATGTACTAGTGTCCCATACTGTCAATTAATTATAAATAGCTCAATAAGGCTCAAATAATACTGAATGAGTAAATAATCATATTGTTCATTTGTTGATTCGGTTATTCTGACTACCTCTCCTATCTATCAAATTAATCACTAATAAAGTTAACAATTCATGAATATTATTGGATAAATCTATGCTTATTTATAAGATAAATATGATAATAAAATTACTAATATATTAGGAACATTATTTCATTTAGCTCCTCTCTCTACCCTTCTGCTATTTAGTCCAGTAGAGCCACATATATCTCATTTGTTATATATTTTAGGTGACTTAGTATTTTATTCCTATTAAAATTCTATAAATAATAAAATCACATAAGTTACAATATAATTTATTATTATATAAAATGCAACACTTATATATTATTAAATTAAGGATATGTAGTGTGTTTTTTGCATGTCAAAAGTGAAGCAGAGTATTGTTTTATCTTTTTGATTAATATATAGTTTATGATGATATTCATTATTTAATTAAGATACTCGCTTTAGTTATAATACGTAATATGCTCTTATTTCAAGATAGGGCTATATCAATTAGGGTGTTAAATTATAAATCTTAATATTTTCTTCAAGGCATATATATAGGTTAGCAGAATTAATCTGAATTTTCAATTTATCACACATTTGACATGTGTCAGCTTTTGGAATGTAGATATCTACATTTTAAGATTTAAAGCATTTAACGAAAATTCTATCCCTTTGTTTTCATTGACCTGCATTATAGTACTGGAACATAACTTAGTAAATCATTAAGTTATAGTTCATATAACTATTGAGTAATTGTGATGAGTCCGTGAGTGAGTTATATAATAATATTTGTCTTATTATATTTAAAGAATATATGATGTAGAGATGTAAATATTTGAGTATATGAAAAGTCATATTTTAAAAATTTTTACTTAATATACATTTATTCAAGATTATATATATATATATATAGTATATAATATATAATATATATATATATATATAATATATATATATATATATATGATTATATATATATATATATATATATAATATAGTATTATATATATATATATAATATATATATATATATATATATATATATTTATATATAGATAGATAAAGTTATTTGTATATATATATATTATATAGTATATTATATATTATATATATATATATATATATATATATATATATAAATATAGTGGGTTATATATATATATATATATTTATATATTATATAAAATTATATATAATTATATATATATATATATTATATACTATATATTATTATAATATAGTGTATATATATATAATAATAAATAGGCAATGGGGTTCTGTAACATGTTAATACACTTACTACGTGCAATTTTTTGTTTCTTAATCCAGAGCTCAGTCTAATTTTCAAACTTTGGAAATCTTTTTATCTTGGACGTTAATTGGCTCTTATATTTTTCTTCCTCTTTTAGTGTGCTTCTCTATTATTTTAAAAAATGTCATCAAATCTTTATTTTTAATCAAAGTAATGTTTATTCAATTCCTGTTTCCTCATAGTTACCTCTTGTAAAATTACACGAATTTGATTACATGAACGTACGATGAAACAGTTGTTACTCACACAAATTGTATGTGGTTTGGAATGCTTCAATTTTTCAGTTTCATGAATTCAAAAACAGTGTATATAATTTTCCGTGATGTGTGTGTACGTAAGGTCGTGATATATGATCCCAAGTTAACCTGATAATAGGTTTAACAATTGGGGTTTTGAAATGTAATATATTATGCAACATGATGGAAATCTACGTTAGGATCAGTTAATTAAATCTTGTTATATATATATACTATGGTATATATAATATATTTATATATAGTATAATATTAATAATATTATAATTTTATAATTATACCTTATACTATACTTTTATATATTATATGGCTATTATCTATATATTAGTTACCGGTACGTGTGATAGGGGGTATATATATATATAATATATATATATATATAGGTATATTTATATATATATATGGATATTTATAAGAGGTTGACTCCGTTAATATTAGGTTAAATTAATTTTTAGGTTAGGTTTGTTAGGTTTAGGTTTTGGGTTAGTAAGTTAAGTAGGTGTATCTCATATAGTGTTAATGTATTTACCCTAAAATTATTGAAATTACGATAGTATTTTTTTAATTGATTTTTCGTTCTGGAGTCAACCTTTCTCTTAAAATAGGTGTCGTATAGTAGGGTATATATTAGGTAGGAGGGGGTTATATATTATTTATATAGAGATAATAATTTACTACTTAAGGGTAGGTAGTATATATATATATATATATAGTATATATATATATATATATAGTATAATAGGGTATAATTAGGGATGGCGTCTGATCTAACGGGCTCCTTACACCGTTCTTGGACCTTTGTTTTGGCCAGAGGAGGACAAGTTTGCGTAGAAGCTGTTGCAGCCGGAGACTATAACTATAAAATTTGTTAATGTTTTTCATAAGAAATAATTATATTATTGTTGAAAAATGGAATTTTAATGAACATATAAGTTTATATATTTATAAGAACCGGGATAATATAAAGCAAGTTTAAATTATAAGAACATACTATATATATTCTTGGTAATAATATTAAAGCAGAAATGATAACATAATATTTTTCCAGTATTTATAATAACTTAGGGGTGGAGATATGATTATGGGATGGGAAGGAGGGTGATGCTTAATTACGTGATTATACTATTATCCAATTACAAGCTTTCTAGAAACAAATAAGAGTGACCTATTTAAATATTCTGCAAAATGCTTTTGATAATGTGTTGTTTAATTTATACTTTTTACAGATCATCTAAGTAACAAATTTATGCCAATTTACTTATTCACTCAAAAAATATTAAAAAATATTGACATTTAACGTTTGTTTAGTTTATGCTATTTATAAAATATTATATTATTAGTAATTGTTCTAAACAAAGAAGTTTTAAGAAACTGACATTTAAAATTATATAATAATATATATATATTAGAGGTATAATATATATATTAGATATATTATATATATAATCCCCTTAATATACTTTTATTAGTGAGGTAGTAGCTATATAATTATATATACGATTTAATCATTGAGTAATCATTTAATATTATATTTAATGGTATGTAGTTGAAAGTGTAATAAAATATATGATGTATATGGTTATATGTATATGAATATATCTTAAAATATGGTACTATATATACTATAATTATATATATATATATATATTATATTATATATATATTATGTTATTATATATATGTATTCATAATATAGGCTATTATATATTATAAATTATAATACTTATATCTCTATATTAGCTATAGGAGTGTGCGTAGGGAGTAATATATACTATATTATATATATAGTATATACTTATATAATTATATATTGTATATATATAAATATATACATATACGATATATATCATATATATATATATATAATATAATCTATATTA
>JABUQX010067024.1:0-15000 GCA_015478945.1 Trachelipus rathkii | reverse complement strand
ACATTTTGATTCTAAATGTGATAGAATACCCTATACTATCTATTATATATATATTATAAACAACATTTTTCTTGAATAAGGAACTTGTAAATTTTAAAAATTAGAAGGACTTGCATCCTTGAATAAAATAAATTTACATTCCATTTCATGTTTTTGTAAATAAGAATTCATAAACTAAATAAGCTTAAATTTGTATACGAATTTTTTTTTACCCTAATCATTAATAAATTTTTAAACAAGATTTTAAATACTTTAACCTAAAAATCTTACTGACTGCCTAAACGCATGCCATCAATTCACATGAACCATATTATATATAGTTATAATATATAATATATTAATAATAATATAATAAATATTATATATATATATATACTATATATATACTAATAATATAGAATTAACATATATATATATAATATATATATTAATATATAAGCACCTAAGTAAATCACACAATGGCGAAAAATCAGGGTTAAGCTTCCGTATAGTTGGAAAACCATGGGAAAATGGCATTGTATGCTTCTGAATTTATGAAACCAAAAAAAATGAGAAGCTTATTTAATTTTCAAATATAATTTAAATAATATAATAACTATATATAAAAAAGATATATTTTTTTTTGCCGTCATTCGTAAGTGCCATTATTGAAAATGAGTAAGTTTAACATAATATCATTTTACTTTTAATTTAAATATGCACATAAAGTTTGCAGAGACCGTACATAATAATAATAAATTGAAATTTATATATATCATATATATATATAATAATATAAGATATATAATATATGATATATAATATATATAATTATATAATATATATATATATAATATATATAAGAATATACTAGAATTAGTATATATATATATATATATATATATATCCGAGGTAATGTAAGCCTTAAATAAATGTGGTAGATATCTTGAACTAAATAATATATAACAATAAATTTTAATAAATAGTATTAGAAGCACAAATTTCGTTCCTTACTCAAAGAAACCTCTTTCAGGTGCATATTGTATTAGACTCTACAAATGCTTCATATACATATATTGCACTGAAAGAAGGTACTTGGTAAAGAGAGCGAAAATTTGTGCTTAACGTACTATTGGTTAAACATGAACGGCTAAGGACGTTAATCAAGATCTACTACATTTATTTAAGGCCTTACTTTTTTTTTAAATATTTACCAAACTTCAAAGAATCTTAAATAATATATATATATAATAATAAATATATATAGATTAATATAAGAATATATATATAATATAATATATATATATATATATATAATATATAATTAATATATATATATATCATAGTATTAATATATATATATCATATATATATATAAATTATATAATATTTTCTATATATATTGAATATAGATTATTATATATATTTGTATTATTTTAAACTACAAAAAAAAAAGATTTTAAGGTTTTTTTTTTTTTTTTTTTTTTTTTTTTTCTGAAAATTTAAAAAAAGAAAATTAATTTTTCCACATTTTAGCGGTGCTCGAGCCGACGGGGGACAAAGGTGACGAAGTCCCCCCGGTTCGTCCACCAGGAGGCTGAAGACCCCGACTCCTGCCATCTTGTCGGATATTACCTATGGTATCCTTTAAGTTAAAAACAAAAAATAAATTTACTTATGCAGCAGTTTAACCTTAATTTAAACTAAAGGAAATATCATAGGTAACCGCAAAGATGGCAAAAGTCGGGGTCTCTCTGCCTCCCGGTTGACGTTCCCCCCTCATGTCCCCCGTCGGCTCGAGCCCCCTAAAAAGGGAAAATAAAAAAAAAAAAAAATTTTAATCCTTTTCAAAAAATAAAGCCAAAAAAAAAAAAAAAAAAAAAGTTAAAAACCCCTCCTTAAAAATCTTTATCACCCGGATACCAGTTATATAATTTGTTTTACTGTAGGACTGTACCGCGTCTATATTACATACTGATCAGCTTTATGAAATATCTGACAATCATATATATATATATATATATAATATAATATATATATAATATATAATATTATATATATACATATATATATATCATATATATATATTATAATATATAGTATATAATACTATAAATATTAAATATATATATATATATATATATATTTATATATATATTCTATAGATATATATTTCATATATAATATATATTATATATAAATATATATATATATAATAAATATAAATAAATATATATATATATATATAAATATAATATATATATATATTAGTAGATAGCTCATCATCACATCTACCCCTTTTGGAATATCAACAAAAGTAAATATTACGCGAAATAAACGAAAAAATTAAATAAAAGAATTTAAAAAAATAAATCAATTTGATGCTCAAGAAAAAGAAAAAAAATAAAGTTTAGTTTATACCAAATTAAAAATCAAATTTACTTTTTTGGAAATTAAAAATCATTACCAACCATTCCAATACTAAATTATTTTCCGCTACGTGTTTACTTAAGTCCTATAATATATATATATATATATATATAAATATATATATAGATATATATAAGTATATATATAATTTATATAATAATATATATATATATATATAATATATATATATATAATATTATATATATATATATCAGAAATATATATAGCCTGATTGCCATATATAATATATTACATAAAGATTAAAATATATATATCTATATGAATCAAACTATATAATATATATATATAATATAATATATATACTAAATATTATATATATATATTATATTATATAATATATATTATACTATATAAAATATATATATAGATATAATATTATATATATATATTATATTATATATAATATATATATATATACATATATATTATATATATATATATTATATTAATATAATATATCATGAGTATATACTTTATATATATAATATGTATATATATATATATAATAAAATATATATCAAATATATATATATATATATATATAATATATATATATATATAATATATATATAATAATATATATATATATATATTATATATATAATATATATATATATATATATATACATATATATATAATATATATAAGATAAATATAATAAAAAAAATAATATATATATATATATAATATAATAGTATATATAGATTATATTTATGCATATAACTTAAGATTAATAATATAATAGTAATTTTTTAATTTGTAATTTTTTTTTTTTTTTTTTGGGGTTTTAATTAAGTTTTTTTTTAAAATAAAAATTGAGATAATAAGATAGTAATAAAAAAGAACTGTCTAAAGCTGACATCAAGTAACTAGAGAACGGCCGCACCTACAGTAAAACAAAATATAAATTTGGAATCAGCGGAAAAATTTTTGAGGTTGATTTTTATTTATTTTGGTATTAATACATTAATATTATAATATAAATATATATAATATATATTATATATATATATATATATATTTTTAAATATATATATAATATATAAATATAATATAATTGCATATGATAAATATTATTTCATGTATATTAGATATATATACTAAATTAATATTTATAAATTTTTATATATAATATATTTTTTTTTTTTTTTTTTTTTTTTGCATTTATTAATCGGAAATACTTAAAAAGTTTTTTCCCCCCATTTATTGGGTTTGAACCCTATGGTATTCATTTAGTTAATAGAAGAATAACACTATACTTATACTTTAACTAAAAAGGAAATACCATAGAAGAAACAGCAAAGATGGCAGATCTGCAGTCTCTAGCCCCCTCGTCCCCCCTCTGTCCCCCGTCGCCTCGAGCCCCCTAAATGGGGAGTAAACTTTTTAAATATCCGATGAATAAATACAAAAAAAATAATAATAAAAATAAAAAAAAATAACAATAAAAACCCCTCTTATAAAATTTTCCGCTGATTCAAAATATATAATTTGTTTTCCATAGTGCTGCCGACTTCGTAGTTACATGATGTCAGCTTTAGACAGTTTGAAAAATTATAATATTATTTCTCATTTTATTTAAAAAAAAATACTTCCAAAAATTATAAAAAAATACAAATAAAAAACAGAATTTATAAAAGGTACAAACATATATTATATTCATATAACTGTTACTACAATATTATATGTGATTCACCTTACAAGTATGTTAATCTTCATATCTCTACTACTTATCGTACTTTAATAATTAATCTCTAACCAGCACTCATTACTATAAACTATCTATACCCCTATATCCAGACTGGAACCTTCATTCTTATAACACATGCTAAAATCTATCTATCACCTTCATATTCTCTTAAATTACCCTACTAACGTCTATTAATCATTTACAGATTCCTGTCCGCGTATCTATATATTAGAATCGTATATTATAAATATATCTCTCAAACGAAGCAATTTAATATACTTGATATATACAAATCATATCACGCATAAATATCTCCCTCTCTAAAACCTTCCACATACACATTAGTACTCCTAAACCTACAGCGGCATTATATCTACCTGTGACAATAATATAATAAAAACATACCTTTAGCTAATAAAACATAGAATCAAAAAATATAGTATCAATAATTGATATAACAGTCCTATTCCTAACATATATAACTCGTCATATAGAGTAGCTTCCTAATAAAACTAATAGTATCTTCGACCTGTACTATAGAGACTTTTATTATCTACTATCTTCATATAGTATACTATCTCAATACCCTATAATTACAAAGTTAGCCTCTAGTACTATCACTAGCCCTGTGTATGGTATAAGTACTTGCTCTACATATCTAGAGGGGGCTACTTAGGTTCACCCGTGAGCTTTATGAACAGGTCCCAGTAAAAAGGACCAAATATATACTTATAAAGACTGTTCCAGTAAATCATTTATTTTACTTCACTAATATCCTACAATCTTTATAGCGTAGCGTACATAAGTTAGGTGCTTATTTAATCTCCTTTTATACTATATAGTACTCCTATAAGCGGCTAATATTAGCTCTAGAATATACTATGTCCACTCTACGTACCACTCACACTTTCATCGACACCCTCGTATATACTACACAAGCGTATTAATGATTGCTGTATTATTATCTTAGCGCTATGTAAGTTTTTGATGTTAATTATATAATATTATATAGTATACTATCCATAGTGAGTAAATAGTCAGTCTATCAGGTTAGCTATCTACTTCATTATATCCGCCACCTCTGTTCTATGATAATTCTATACTCTCATTCTATCTGTGTTTACTGTGACATTTTATGAAAATTATATATACTCACTCACTTCAATAGCCTATCCCCTCCTGATAGGCTCTAAATAATTCTGAACGTAAATTTTGAATATTAGTTGTGAGTACTATCAGAGCTCATGAGAAATAACCCCCTCCTAGTAATATAGGCTCTATACCGAGTGTAAGTGCCAGTTGACGATACCTGAAATATACTATATAATATATATAATTAATATATATAATAAATATATATATATATATAATTTTATCATAGCTTAAGTTCATATTATACAACCACTCACGGAACACGAAGCTACCTATTAATATTCAAGAGTAATGATTATTATATTCTAAACAATTATATTTCTTAATCATCAGTAAGCTCAATCCAATTCTATACTCATAAATAAAATATATAGCAGATTATATGGCACGTAGCAGCTTTTGAAGATAGTAGACGATAAATCATCAAGCTATAATGGCAACACTAGAGATGAGTGATAGAGCACGATTTACCATGACGAACAAGAATTGACGCAAGATTGTCGCAGGAAAGAGACAGAAGCATCCGCATGCGAACTAGACCTGGGACTGAGTTACCAATATCCACACCAAACTCATGCGCAGAGACACAGCACCCCCTGTGCTACGAGGACGTCGTAAAGTCGTCGGTGTACGCGATTACAAGTTCCCCTCGAGCAACCTGCCGCTGCAAGTACCTAGAAAAGAGATAGAACACCAACAATTTGCGCCCGCAAAGATAGAGATTTCAAGTGAGTAAAAAGTACGGAACAGTTTTATAAGTCTTTTGCCTTAACTCGACCCTGTCAAAACCGGAGAAAACCAGAGCCCCCAATATGAGAGCAGACTCCACTACAAGGGGCGGATGACCCTGTCATAGCTGGAGTAAACTGAGAAGAAGAAAAAAAGTCTCGCCGTCTAAACAGAACCTCCTAGTTTCTTTGAAGCCACCCTAGCAACCGTTGTGACATGAGGTTTCAATACATTTTTTGTTTATGTTAAGGCCAAGATGTTCATATTGTCAACAGGACGAGACGAGAGAACCGTCAAAGAGGATAGGAAAGTTGGAAGGTGTTTAGAGAAGGGAGATTTTCAGAAGTTGAGTTTTTAAGGAATTAAATTTCACAAGGTTGAGACTGACCATTACCCGGAAATTCTATCCAGACAGCGACAGAATAGAATCTGAAAGATTAAGACGAGAGGGAATTCTAGAAGTAAAAGAGGGGCAGAATTGAAATGAGTTGAAGAATGAAGAGTCAAGTCATCGGCATATGAGGGAAGAGTTAGATGTGCAGGTGAAATCATTAATGAAAAGTAAAGAATAAAGTAGGAGATATGACAGAACCCCTGAGGAACACCATAATTGACCAGAAAAAAGAAGAAGAAAGGCGGCCCCGTCTACATCAGCTATGAGAGATTTGAGAGAAACTACGGACATAATGATACAGCAGAAAGAGAGAGAGAAAAGCCCAAACAGCAGAAGGAGTCTGCAGAATCTGACCGCGTGCCATACCCCGTGTCAATATTATGCTTGGAAGCTTATTATAACTATACGCGTCCACCACGCAAGTCTCCTGATATGTAGTCCAAGGCAGAGAAAACCATAAATCGGAGTGTAATTGATGATATCGATAAGTATATCGCCAGTAGTATCCTCTGAGCTGCAAATCCATACTGCCTAAAGATCGAAAGAAGGATATTAGATCCCAGTCTACACTGCTTAATGAAATCGAGAGATTAGAAGTGATCTCAAGATCTTAGATAGAATACAAGTGAAGCTATAGGGCGCATAGTCAGAAGGTCAGAGCGGCTTCCTTTTCTCGGAACAGCTGGACAGGTGCGTGCTTCCAACACTGATTGAAAAGTGTAGTATTAGAGATCATATGAGTAATTATCTAGTTGAACGATGAATTGGGCCCAGCTACAGGAAAGACACTACTCAGAAACACGGGAGGTTAATGCCATCGGGTACAACCCGACCTTGCCTAACGTATCATTAGCAATTTAAAGTCCATTCCACTCGTATACAAAATTAACAACACAGCGCAAAGCCAGTAGGCCAAACATAGACGAGAAGAGAAGAAGTTAGAATAGGAATGCCGAATCGTCCAGGGTGATGTTAGTAGCGAAAATAGTGAGACCAAATGAATGCTGTTTCAGTTGGATGAATTAGCTAAACAGAACCATACAGAAACAGAGTCAAGCAGCGCCCGCCAGGGGGGAAAACATCCAAGTACGGAATCACCGGGGAGGGTCGAATAAGAGAGGAAAGCCAGATGTGACAGGAAATTTGTTAGAGATGTTTTTGGCTAGAGGCCAGGAAAGATTTTCAGTAGGAGAGCCTAGGAGGTTAGCGCATCGTTGATGAAAAGCCGATTTGCTCGTCGAAGATTATCCTTGGCATATACGTATTCTAACTAGTCTGACAATCGACAGAGTTAGCGAAGAGTTAATAGCGGAAAGAACTAGAATGCATTCCCACTCCCGATACGCCACTGTCTCTAGCCCCAATGGCCAACGGAGAACAAGCACGATTCGACCATGGATTATGAGGACGAGGAAAGATTTAGTCGGTGCAAGATAGGAATGAAAGATGCCTGCTCATCCCATCAACATTATTTGCTTCTCAACTTTCATGCGGCCGACAGAAACACTGATGAAGACCAGCGCCCAGAGTCAGAAGCAGTCATTTCTCACAATATTTATAGTTAGCGTAGAAGACGAACGCCAATGCCCCCCAATCGGCCCCATCAAAGATTGCCAGAAAAGAAGATCGCAGAAAAACGCGTAGGGCAGGATCGAGCTGTTGGAGAGAAAGTATACCAATAAAGTGAGCCGCAATATAAGGTTGTCTGGTCAGATTTACCCAATAGGAGCGCAAAGTGTTGTCGATAGAAGTGTTATGAAGTGCAATATTACATGTATATATATATATATAGCCGACATAATCTTAGTGACAAATATATATATATATACCTCAATAAATACATATGCTTAATGCAGATATTGGATAAACATTATAATATACCCATAGAGGTAATATAGTTGAGATATAGGACATATATAAGGAGCCTGAGGTATATATATATATACGTATATATATATATATAATATAATAATATATCATATATATATATATATACATTTCTGCCCCTGGCCACACCTTATTGGAGGGGCCACACGCCTCCAGGAAAGCCTGCCACTGCTCTGGGCGGTTCCCTCTAGGTACGCTGAGAGAGAGAAGTTACAGTGAAGGTTAGCCACGGAGCGAGAGGCATCTCTTAAAGAGCGGGCGAAGATTACTCCAGAAGGAAGTCGCTCCATTTTAATTGCATTCTTCTGAGATATCGACATTCTAGTGCAGATGGGGATATAACTTTCGTCAAGTTTGAATGCTGAAATTTATTATACTCATACTAGATTTTGATCGGCGGTGAGATGCCTGATCTGCTCCGGGCGAAGTTAATTTTGTTTTCTTCTGGACAGTGATTCTTCTGTATAGGGAGAGTTAGGGATGGCTACGGGTGTTTAATAAGATTGTATGAGGGGGTTTTTTAGATAGTGTTAGTTAATTGTGTTAATGGATGTGAAAGAAACCAAGAATCTGTTTGAGGTATAGCTGAGGGAGTTGTTTTTAGATGTCATTATAATACAGTTTGGCTTTTGAGGAAGGGGATTTAGAATTCTGGAGGGGGGGGGGTTGGAGGAGTATTTGGTGGCATGGATGGTTGGATTGAGTGTTTTCTGGAAGAATTGTGTCCTACCTACCATCTTCAAGTGGTAGGGATGGGAAGATGTGTGTCTCGTAATGTAAATGCTGGATGGGGGTTGTTTTCGTACATCCAGTGATTATTCTTAGGCAATGTTTTGTGTAACTTGCAATTTATTTATGTTGGATTGGATTAGTGCTAGGGAACCATGCGGGGAGGCATAATTTATATTAGTTCTGTGGAGTTGTTTGTAGATTGTGGTAAGGGTGTATTTTCTGTCGCTGAAATTGTGTTGGGAGAGAGTTCGGAGGCGTGTTTAATTTCACGTTATGGATTGGAGAAGTAATTGGTCATGTGGGGAGAAAGTCATAAGTGTGTCGTAAGTGGAGTCCTAATATTTTTGGTTTTTGTAGGGGGAAGGGGGTTGTGTTCAAATAGACTATTGGGTGGAATGAGGATTGGTTGCCGGTCAGGTTAGGAGAGGTTAATGGAGGATTTAAGGGGAAGCGTCATTCCATTGGTGAGTAGGCAAGTTTCTAATAATTGTAGGTATTCTTGGGTGTGTTGTGAGGCTGTATTTACAAGTGGATGTTGGGAAATGAGACTGATGTCGTCTGCGTAATAATTATAGTTGGTGGATTGGTTTGAGTTGGGCAGGAACTGCTGTAAAAAAGATTTAAGGAATGGAGAGAGAAGGCGCCCTGTGTACGCCGTTTTAGTTTAATGGGTGTGAGAGGGAGTTTTTATGGAGGACTTTGGCGTATCTATTGGTAAGAAATTTGAGAGCCCTTACATTTATTACCATTGTTTTCTAGGGGGGGTTGAAGGATTTTTTGTAAGGATGTATGTGGGACAGTGTCAAAGGCTTTGTTAATGTCGATGCGCTAATAAGTATGGATCTCTGTGTGATGGGGATTGGATGAAGCCATTAATTATGTGGTGTGTAGGAGGTTATGTCTGTGTGGTTGAATGATTGCCTTTAAAGCCATGTTAAATTCTGCGAGGTGATGTGTGGGATATTTTTTTAATATTAGTTTCTCCACAGTTTAGCTGATGTGGAGAGAAATTAAATTGTTAGGTGATAGAGGATGGGAATTGGTCTTTTTTTTGGGTTGCAGTTTCAAGATAATAATGCTGTATTGCAGTTGGGTATATAATTGAAGTTTCCAGGATTGTTAAGATTTCTGTGATAAGTAGAATGCTTTTCTCCTAGGTGTTTCAGTGAGTTTGAATTGAGTCTGGTTACTGTGCTGCCGTTGAATTTTTTTAAGGGTTTTGATTGTCTCCGATATCCTGTTGGTTGTAAAAGGAGGTGCTAAGGTTGTATCTGAAGCAGTTATTGAGTTGTTCTTTGTTAACCTATTAATGGGTGAGTTGGTTTACGAATATTAGCGTAGTGTATTTTGCGAGCTGTACGCTTTTTTTTGAGGAAGAGGGAGTTGTCGGGGAAGGATGGGAATTCGTAGGGAGGGGGGGTGTTTTGTGAGTTGTTAGAGTTTTTTTATAGACCTGCCAGAATTTCTTATTATCTAATGCGTGAGATATTGTTTGAGGATCTTAAACGTTAGTAGACTTAGTAGTTATAATTAGAATCTGAGCTGTTTAGGTTAAGTTATTTGGTCTATGAGTTATTGTTGCTTGTTTATGGTCTGAGTTTTCGCGAGGGAGTTTCTTTGCTATTAATAAGTTGACGATAATTAGGGTATAGTTTGGATTGTAGGATTTCTGTGACTCTTCTTAGGTATGTAGATATAATTGGAATACTGATTTGATGTTGTGTTGTAAAATGATTGAGGAGGGTAACTGATGTAATGTTATGTAGATTGGTGTAGGGTTATATGGATTCGATATTTATACGTAAATTTCCTGTCCAGTTAGCTTTTATAATTAGTGAATGTGGATATGGATGCTTTTTGTTGTCACACAGGTTGTTCCCAGTAGTCTTGATTGTAGCGAGGGAGAACAAAATGTGACGTCTGGTGAGGTTGGGGATTGGTTGCTTGGGAGGGATTCTGGGGGGAGTTTTCTTCAACCCCTTAACTTCAGGATCCATTCATTAACCCGCCTTACCCGGGATGAATCCCCCCGTACCAGGAGTAGTGTCTGGCGTTTAGTCGCCTCAAGATGAATTTGTTTGTAGCTACCTTCGTTGATACGGGGGGTGAGGTTGTTGGCGATGAATGCCTCTTAAGGTGTTTTGGGTCGTGTGTTAAAAAGAAGCAGAAAATTAAAACAAAAAACGAGATTCTGGGATTAGTTAAATAGTATGCGCGAATGCGAGTGTCAGCAAAATTGTGAGTACTAATCGAAATTATCGGTCCTGTAAATACTCATTACGGGTAGCATGTTTGTGATATCAGTAAAAGCAGGATGGTGAGGAGAACAATTCGGTCGGCCAGCGAATAGTATGACATCCTGAGACGCAACTAGGAATTGCTAGCGCCGAGGGTGTTTTCGACCGTAGCTAAAGTAGGTTCTCTTAAATAGAAAGCAACATAAGCAGGATGTGATATTGTGTTTTTCTAGAAATAGTTAGCACTTCTATGAATTGAAATTAAGGTGAAAGCCAAATAATATTAGATTGTGAGTATGTGAGTTTGGATAGGTTTGTCGAAAGGGTTTGGTTGGTATGTGTAATGGAGACACAGGTCCATGATTACAAGTGTAGCACTCATATTGCTTGCTGGTTCAGCAGAGTTCGAATGGTGAGGCAGACAGCGTGACCCATATCGCCAGACAAGACTAACACAGTCTGAATACTATGTAGCTCTCAAGACTATGTTTTTTAACAGATAGGGCAGTAATATTAGGGGACCCGGGTTGCTCTCGACATCTCCCGACCGTAGGAGTAGTAGTCTCCCTACAATGAGAGTAAAAATAATAGTACAAAGATAAAGTCATGACTTATGATCACCATAGTATAGTAATAGAAGAATACGATAGTTAAAAGTAGCGAAAAATTACTACCTTTAGTTACCCGGATCCATATGCCTGGTACATTCCATCTGGCAGTAACCCTCCTGGTGGATGTGTAGGTGAATTGTGTAATCCTCTTTGCTATTACCCCCCACCTCCCCCCGTGTAGGAATTTGCCCTAGATTTTTCCCGAGGCGGATCCATGACCATCTCGCCGCATGGTATACTAGAATTGATATTATATACATTGCTATATATTTACCAAGACCTAATGCATAATACCTTATATAATATATATATAATATATATAATATATACTTTATAAAGTACGAAATATGATAGTGTGAATGATTTAACTTAAAATAATAAAATTATTAAAATGGATAAAATTTAATAAGTAACAAAAATCGTACCCAGAAAATTTCTTGAGATTTTTCGCGTTTTAACCCTTATCAATTCACTGTAACAGTTAGTTATTTTTTTAAGTTGAAAGAAATTATTCAAGATTTATATGAGTGAATATCTTTCAGTATACTATATACAAGCTAACTATATATATATAGTAAACCTAAATTACTACATTAATTATTTGAACCTTCTACACCCGCCAAGAAGTCGTTCTTCCCGCATTGAAGTAATCATACTCAACGTCTGAAAAAAGGCTCATCGAGTAGTTACACCTATCTATACCAAAATTGCGGAAAAATATAAATCCCGCGCCTTAATTAATACAGCACATACATCAAAATCAATAGTAATATAAGCGACCGACACCACCACACTGAAGCTGCACCCCTCTCACGGAGAATGCACCCACCCTATCAGATATTGGGTATTTCTACGTTTATATAAGATCGCGCCAGAGTCAAGGATCCGTCTCTCAAACATCCATTTTTCAATCCCGCATCCTAATACTATATAACTGTCACAGTATCTATAAGAGCCAATAAGATCACAAAGATTAAATGAGATGCTACAACCAAAGTTTATGTGAGCGTGTCCTGTCCAGCAAGACATAGAACACGCCATA
The DNA here is from genome assembly GCA_015478945.1 of Trachelipus rathkii. NCBI lineage: Eukaryota > Metazoa > Arthropoda > Malacostraca > Isopoda > Trachelipodidae > Trachelipus > Trachelipus rathkii. Next base: position 2,095 of record JABUQX010067024.1, on the reverse strand, counting down.
TTCGATCGACGAGCATGCATTCACCGAACCTTCCTCCTTTAACTAAGTATGCACAAATGCTTAGCCAAGCACCGAACGAGCACGCATGTGCCAATCCAAACTACCAACAATATAAGATCGGTAGTTCCCCAGCACACACTTAGATCAACTCAGAAATCGATGAGCTCCCTTCAAATGCGCAACTTCAACCAGATGCTCACCAAAAGATGTCGCAAGACGGGCCATCCTCTCGCAAATCCTTCCCCACCCATCCCCTCAGTTCCCCCGTGCTTACACTAGTCTAGCAGCATTGCGTAATAAACTACTAAGTCATATTAATATCGACAAATGTAGAATACGATACCATTGAACATTAAAAACACGCCTAGACATCAGTACTAACTTCTGGAAATCCACCTCCGTTTTGGCTGGGAATTGGACACCCATGACACAATGTACACTCCCGTGCTTCAGCATCGTGTATATAGTCGCCTAACAATTACTTCCGGCCAACCTCCCATCCACATTCTACATTCGGCTTATGTTCCAATCTCTACTAAGAGGACACGACGAGTATACAGTCTTACTCTAGATTTGCGCCCACAACGTATCACTAGTATGTACATTCTCACTATCCACCTTTCACATTCACTAAGTATAAAGACCAATACCTCTTATATCTCGATAAGTAGATTATGGACCAAATCTTTCAATATCAGCGCCGTAAATAAGATTGTCCTCTCCACTGTGCTCGCCTATCTTTAATTCCGCTACAAATGACTATACCCTAAGAACTGACCACCCAAACAAACCTCACCCGACCAAAAAACTTCTGTCCAGATCCCATGGATCCATACCAGGCTAATAATGACTTCTAGCTTACTGTTCCCGTATGAAAACGTAAATAAATTTCGTACCATGTTTCCGAACCATAGTAATAATACATGCGAGTATACGGAATAATATTCAATTCAACCACAGTGCTATATGCACCTACTTCACCCCGCGGAACTATGCACCTCGATTTTTGATAGTATATTCACTTTCACGGTTAAGAAACCAGCCCGTTACTCTGCTATATAAAGTATCCACAAATATAGGTATATATGAGTATCGACAACCACACTGCTTCCGACCGCCACGCGCCCACGAGAGCACCTGAGACCATATATCTTTTATGCACTCCCGCTCACTTTTATTTCCTTTTTCGCTCTCTCTCCTAATTCTCCTTTCATCACTATCCCATACGAAAAACATACACACTCTCAATACAGACAAAAATAATAACCACCTATTTGTAAAATACAAGAACGGTATAAAGCTATATAAATAAGCTACTCATTTTCATTATTATCATAATTAGTAAGACTATATATCACTATATCATATAAGTATATAAACTATAATATATGAGAATATTTACTATTCCATATTATATCTAGTATATATTTATGTATAAGATTATATATTATATTTATATACCCTAACTATATATACTTAGCGGTTCTCCCCGAGCCACTTACGAGTAGAACAGGAGATGAGAAGCGACACTATCATTTACAACCCCGTACCAAGCGAAAGCCAGTGGCAAGATACACAACATACACCACAGTACGTTCGTATCGTCCGCCAAATACCAAGAAGCCGAAGCAGCGAGAGAGACTAGTTCGCACCAGAGCCCTCCCCTATGCAGCGGGTGACATCATACCGCGCTAGTGACCCTGCCCGTCGTCACCAGTGCTAGGAATCCGAGAGACCACGACTCCTGCTATCTTTGCGGTTTACTTTACCTCTGGAATACGTTCCTTTAGTTAAAAAAACACCCAAAAAACTAATATTACCGAAATATAAAGAAATACGAAAACAAATTAAATGACTAAAAAAAAACTATACTCTAGTTTTATAAAAAAAGTCGTATTATAAATATGTGTACGAGACTTAAATTGATATCAGTCCAATAATTACCATTTAAATACTATATATAGTCTTCACCTACTAGCAATATTCTTAAAAAAAAACGTCATTGCAAAAAAAAAAAAGAGAAAAAATATACCTCAAAAAAAATAACACAAAAACCAAAACTGAAAAAACGCCAAAACATTACAGTCCTGGAAAT
>JABUQX010067023.1:7500-15886 GCA_015478945.1 Trachelipus rathkii | reverse complement strand
AAGCATCGGAAAAGAAAAGCCCAGCCTTACCGCCCCCTCAGTACCATTAGTTATTGAGAACTCATCGCAGTCTAGAAATCCACCTAAAGCCTTATGGGACAGCGATGGACCCTCACTATGGTGGATCGTCAATGTAAGGGTTCCATCCCTTGGCCCAGGTGGGCCACAACCATACCCCCTCACCAAACCCCCGCCATTCACTCCTATTATACACCTTTCTTCTCGCCTCTACCAAACTCACATTTCTCTCCTCAAAGCATTCCTTTACTGACTTCAATCCACTTTTTCTCGGCTCCCAGCCGGTCGGTTCCCAATACACTCACCACTATACATCGCTTAACAATCCGACTATCATTCATCCCTTTCCAATGACCAAACCATTCTCAACATACTTTCATTTATTTCTCTCATTTACCCCTTTCTTCATACCACATCTATTAAGTTCCATTCCTCATTTATCAATTCTTTCACACCTAGCCACACCCCTAAGATTGTCCATCTGAACACATTGAACTTTAGATCTATACTTCTTATTCCAGACCATAGTCTCACACTATACAATAACACAGGTACAATCATACCCTCATGTAAGAACCCTAGCACACTCAAGACTTTAGTCCCTTTACATTCACCAACATTTAATTGCACCAGCCACTTCCTACCATTCAACAACTTTCCTACTACACTCTGCCATGTTCCGTTCCCTTCTCACCCAACATATACCCTAAATATTTAACTCAGACACACTTTTGCCAGCTGCTCACCATCTAAACATAACTTCACAGGAGTGTCCTCACTCACAACCATAACCTTACTCTTATCCACGTTTACTTTCATTAGGGTTCTCAAAAATGGACCGTAGAATACAAAAGGTCAAATATTCAAAAAAGGGGGTTCTCAAAAATTAGGGGGGGGGCAAAAATAAGGGGTACACGTACGCCGGTTGCTCCACATTCCGGGCTGGCACACACCTCTTCGAAGGGGTGCCCAAAAATTACGGTGACAAAAAAGCCTCAGGTAAAAATTTGGGTTATCATTTTTTACCCCAAGGGAGGCCTCCAATATGGAGTAAAAAATTTGGGTTATCATTTTTTCCCCCAAAGGACACGTCCGGAATACATCTCCTACTACTAGTTATATTGTAATATTTTATTAATTTATTAGAATTTAACTAAGCGTATGGTCCTGCGTGTCGTAGAAGTCGACTAAGGGGCGGTGGTAATTGGTGCTGCCCACTACCACCTATCTTTTGCTAGGAATGCTGATGCATGCCTCGGAGATGGTCGTGATCGCCGTAAACGAACTTTCTAATTTTCGGCGAAATTGTATGAATCGTATGGGTACATGGAATGTCAGAGGAATAAATGTTGAGGAGAAGAGGAGAGAGGTGATGATGTATTTAGAAAGGGCAAATTTGATTTGCCGCTGTGACTGAAACAAAGTTGAAAGGAAAAGGTGAAAATGAGTGGTGTGTGGTGTGAAATGTGTGCGTGCGGGTGTGGAGAGAATGAGAGAGGGAGAGAAGGAGTTGCAAATTTTGATGAAGTGACTGTGGTACAAAGCCTATGGTAAACTTGGTGCTGTGTGAGTCTAAGAAGAAATTCTAATGGATAAAATTAAGTTTGAAAAGGTCAAGGTATGTGTGGTTGTGACGTATGGTCCATCTGAGGGAACCTTTGAAGAGAGTACGATTTTTTGGGATAATCTGAATGATGCTCTGGATGGGGTGAGGTAGGAGCTTCAATTGATAGTGTTTGGGTGACCTAAATGGTTGGATGAGTGATCAAAAAAGGGATGGTTATAACAGGTTGGTTTTGGAGTGGGGTGCGGCTGAGAAAATGAGAATGGTAGGAAAGGTGATTGATTTCTTTGAGAGAGGTGATTTGTGTGTAAGTAATACTTTCTTTAAACACCAGAAGTATCCATAAGTATGCTAGAGTTGGTGTAGGTAGAGAGATGCGTATCGAAGTGAAAAAGTATGATTTGATTTTGTGGTTGGTGAAGAAGGAGATGGTTTGAAGGTATGTGTATGGATGCTTAAATCGTGAGGGTTAAGGAATGGGATTAATCGGACATTATATTGTTTTATGTAAAAATTAAGTTAGTGGGGGCTTGGATGGGAGAGGAAGGTGATAAGGAAAGGAAGTAGGCTAAAATTAAGAGTGAGAGAAGTTAAGTGAACAAGACAATAAGGATAAGTGTGTAAGAGCGCTCGCTAGTAAATCGCGTTGAATGTGAACGAGTTGATACTGAACAAATAAATCTGGGTGCAAATGAAGGAAGCAATTGTTAGTAGTGCAAAGGAAGTTGTGGATGTCCTAAAGCTAGGAGATAAGAATGTTAACAGGCAAATGGCGGGAATGAAGAGGTGATGAAAGCGGTTAAAGGTAAAAAAGAAGCGTGGTTGAATGTTTTAAAAGCAAATGATGAAGTTTCAAAAGAAAGATGCTTGGAATTATATAAGGAGGAAAAAAGAAATACTAAAAGGTGTATACGTAGGAGAAAACAAGAGGTAAATGAACAGTTTGGAAGGAAGATGAATGAGGACATACAAGGGAATAGGAAGCTCTTCTGGAAGGAAAGCGCGAAAGGTTAAGAATAGGAATAAGAGGAATCTGCTAAATACATGAATATGGATGTGCTTGTAACTGAGAAATGGATGTGAGGGGAGTGTGGAAAGAACACTTCGAAAATCTGCACAATATTAACAGTAATGATGAGGTGTTAGTGAATGTGTGTGGGTTTGATGGTGCAAGAAGGAATAGGTATTTTGGGGGTGAGGTTAATTAGTAAGGAGGAGGTAATGGTAGAGGAGAAGTTGCAAGAATGGAAATCTGCAGGTATAGATGAAATTACTGGTGAAATGATCAAGAACGGAGGCAAGATGGTGATTGATTGGATTTGGAAGTTGTGTAATAAAGCGTTTATGGAGGGTATAGCTCCTAGATGGAGGAGAGCGGTAATAGTACCTCTTATATAAGAGTAAGAGAGATAACGGGAACTGTAGAAATTATAGGGGAATAAGTTTATTGAGTGTGGTAGGAAAGATTTGCATGGTATTTTGGTCGAAAGAGTGCGTCGAGTGGATCATATCTATGGTGAAGAACAAGGTGCGTTTAAGAGTAGTAGAGGATGTGTGGATCAAATCTTACATTGAAACAAATATGATTGAAAAATTGAGGGAGAAGAAGAATAATTATATTTAGGTTTTATGTACAACAGGCGTATGATAGAGTTAATAGGGGAAGCTTTATGGCATGGTAATTAGTGATATATGGTGTGGTGGTAGGCTCTGAATGGAATCAAAAGTAGGGTATGACGATAGTGAAGCGTGTGTAAGATAAAATGGTGTCAATTGGTGATTGGTTTAGGATTAAAGCGGAGTGAGACAGGGTTGTGTTATGTCTCCTTCGTTATTCAATTTGTATATGGATGGGCTTATGAAAGAATCCGAGACGCGGATGGCTGGCTTTGCTTAGAATTGATGGAGAATGGAATTTTCTCGAGGGTGCCCTACCTAGTATATGCGGATCATTGGTTCTGTGTGGCGATGAGAAGAGCGGTTTAAAGAATGGGTAGAGAGATTGGCAGGGGGTGTAAAAGAGATGGGGTCTGAAAGTAAACGTAGATAAGGGAAAGGTTATGGTTGTGATGTGAGGACAGTCCTCAGGTGTGGAGTTATGTTAGATGGTAAGCAGCTGGGAGCAATGTCTAAGTTTAAAATTGTTAGGGATGTTTGGCATGAGAATGGGAACGGATGATGCTAGAGAAATAAAATGCAGCGGAAGGTGGCTGGGTGCAATTAAATCGTTGGTGAATGTAAAGGACTAAGTCTTGACGTGTGCCGCAGGAGTCTATACCATGAGGGTATGTTGTTACCTGTGTTATTGTAGGTAGTGAGACTATGGTCTGGAAATAAGAAGTATAGATCTAAAGTTCAATGTGTTCAGAGGACCAATTTAGGGGCATGCAGATGTGAGATAATTATAAAATGAGGATATGATATCTTATAGAGAGATGTGTGGTGTGAGAAAGGGGTAAATGAGAAATAAATGAAAGTTGAGATTGGTTTGGTCATGTGGAAAGGATGATGATAGTTCGGTTGTTTAAGCGTATGTATAGTGGTGAGTGCGTGTGTTGGGAACCGACCGGCTGGAGACCGAAGAGAAAGTGGATTGAGTTCGGTAACGAATGTCTGTATATGTATGAGAAATGTGGTTGGGTTAGATTTTGGTAGAGGCGAGAAGAAAGGTGTATAACAGGAGTGAATGGCGGGGATTGTGAGGGGGTTATGGTTGTGGCCTTCCTGGGCCAAGGATGAACCCTTACACTGACATCTGACCATAGTGAGGGTCCATGCTGTCCCATGAAAACTTAGGTGGATTTTCTTGGACTGCGTTGAGTTCTCGCTAATTAATGGTACTGATGGGCCGTAAGGCTGGGCTTTCTTTTCGACTTATTGTCATTGCTCTTCTACTGCTTTTCGTTTTTCCGATGCTCCGTCACGCCACCTTACTCCTATTCTTGGAAAAAATAAAGAAGATAAAGAAAGAAAGAAGAAAAGATTATTATTATATATATATATATTATATATATATATAATATATATATATAATATATATATACTATAATATGATATATATATATATATATATATTATATATAATAATATATATATAAATATATATAATCAATTAATTCAATCAATGGCAAACATGATGCAAAATATGTCTAGGGATAGAAAACCACATAGCGTCATTCCTCCAGGAAAATATAGACTGGAAACCGGAGAAACAATGGTGCAATTCTTTCAACGTTAAGAAGTACTTTATTAACTTTTGTTTAAAATTTAATTATATATATATATATATATATTATATAATAATATATATATATATTTATATATATATATATATATATATATATATATATCATGATATATTATATATATATATTAATTATTATTATTATTATTATTTTCCTTCTTCCTCCCCAAGACTGGGGGCAAGGTGCGTAACATGCATCGGAAAAGAATAGTAGTAGAAGAATATGACACAAGTAAAAAAGAAACCACAGTCTATTAGTGAGAACTCGTCGCAGTCAGAAAATCCACCCTAGAGCTTCACGGGACTGCGACGGAGCCTCACTATGGCATATCGTCAAGTGTAGGGTTCATCCCTTGGCCCAGGTGGGCCACAACCATACACCCTCACCAAACCCCTTCACTCACTCCTATTATGCACCTTTATTCTTGCCTCTGCCAAACTCACACCTCTCTACTTCAGACATTCGTTCACTGACTCAATCCACTTTTTCTTCGGTCTCCCAGCCGGTGGATTCCCAGCACACTCCCCACTTAACCAACTGACTATCATCCATCCTTTCCACATGACCAAACCATCTCAACATACTTTCATCTATTCTCTCATTTACCCCTTTCTTCACATCACACAACTCTCTAATATGTTCATTCCTCATTTTATCAATTCTTCTCACACCTAACACACCCTTAAGATTGTCCATCTGAACACATTGTATTTTAGATCTATACCTCTTTTTCCAGACCATTACAAGTAAAACATACCCTCATGTAAGACCCTAGGGCATTCATCAAGACTTAGTCCCTTTACATCCACCAACGATTTAATTGCATCAGCCCCCTTCCTGCCATTCATAACTTTCCTACTACACTGCATCATCCACTCCCTTTTCATCCAATATATATCCTAAACATTTAAACTCTGACACTTGTTGCAGCTGCTCGCCATCTAACATAACTTCACACCAAGGATTATCCTCACTCACAACCATTACTACTGCTACTCCTACTAATAATAATAATAATATAATAATTTAGTAATATAATAAAAATAATAATAATAAAATCATTTAATAATAATAATAATAATAATAATAATAATAATAACTAATAATTAATGATAAATAATAATAATAATTTTTTTTTTTTTTGAGTGGTTGTAAACAGGGAATCTCCACAGGCACACAAGAATGCGTCTAGGACCGTGTTTAGCAAACTTAACGACAGGGGAAATCCCTAACAAAACGAAAGAGGAACAAGGCTGAGATGGTTAGATCTTATACAAGATGTTCAGTTCCAAGAGGAAGGTAAAAATACGATCACTACGAAAATGAGATGATTCGGACAAGATGTGCTGAAGGCGATGCTGAAGAGGGATAGTTAGCACGTCAGGAAAGAACTTGCTTCGAAGGGTCGAGATGGCAACACAATCCACAAAGAGATGAACGACAGTGAGAGGACAACTGGAGGAGCAAAATGGGCAGGTCGGGGGGAACCCCCCGCCGACATAAGGAAATCCATGGGTGAGATTAGTATGACCCAGACGCAATGGGCCAGGACCACCTCCAGGAGGCGACTTCTTCTACAAAGATGAAGACCACCGGTCAAGGACGGTTTTGACATTCCGAAGTTTGGCGCCACGAGCATCCTCCGACCATGACTGCCAGCCAGAGAGGAAGCCCCGAAAGCAAAGAGATGGAGGAAATCCGTAGCAGGGAAGCCCAGGCACACAGCAGGAGGAAGGTAACGGGCACTCGACACCCTGTGTGCAGCCGCCTGTTTGGCTTCCCCATCGGCCAGTTCGTTGCCAGGAACACCCACATGGGAGGGAACCCAACAGAACTCAATGTTGTGGTTCTGCCGCTGGTAACAAGCGAGGGACTGTTGAATGGCCAGGACCAAAACGGGTTACTGGTTGACCGTCAAGCAACGACTGGAGAGCGCTCCGAGAATCCGAAAAGATGGTATAATTACCCCCACGGGCGTAATAATAATAATAATCAAATCGAATCAAAAAATATGGTACTTTATTCTGTCTATGATGTGTTACATAATACTTATCATTACAAAAAAATAGTAATTCAATATAAAAATAAATACATAGACAGGAAATGGGCTTCTAAGGAGATGTTTTCGTCCTTTGAACCCATGAAGTATTTGTATGGTTTCATATTCAAATTTATATTTAATAGAGATATCGTAAATTAAAACAGTTTATATAACATGAAATAATCTTAATCCTAATAAACTAAATAATAATAATAATAATAATAATAATAATAATAATAATAATAATAATAAAAATAAGTAACAATAATTGTAATAATAAGAATAATACTAATATTTAAACTACTACTACTACTGCTACTAATAATAGCAACTAATAGTAGTAATGACAAAACATCAATAATAATAACGATAATGGTAATGACAATAAGAAAAGAGAAGGGAAATGTACCTAATACCACGACTTACTAATAATAATAATAATAATAATAATAATAATAATAATGTGGATCAAATCTTTACATTGAAGCAAATGATTGAGAAAATGAGGGAGAAGAAGAATGAATTGTATTTAGGTTTTATGGATTTGAAACAGGCGTATGATAGGGTTAATAGGGAAGCTCTATGGCAGGTGTTAATTATATATGGTGTTGGTGGTAGACTTCTGAATGGAATCAAAAGTATGTATGACGATAGTGAGGCGTGTGTAAGAATAAATGGTGTCAAAAGTGATTGGTTTAGTATTAATAGCTGAGTGAGGCAGGGTTGTGTTATGTCTCCTTGGTTATTCAATTTGTATATGGATGGTGTTATGAAAGAATTAGAGATGGGGGTGGCAGGAAATGGTGTTAAAATGATGGAGAATGGAGATGAGTGGAGGGTGCCCTACCTATTATAGCGGATGATTTTGGTTTTGTGTGGCGAATACTTGAAAGAGTTGAGAGGTTTGGTAGATGAGATTTGGCATCAGCCAGGGTGGTTAAAAGAGGGGTTTGAAAGTAACATAGATTAAGAGTAAGGTTATGGTTGTGAGTGAGGACAGTCCTCAGTGTGAAGTTATGTTAGATGGTGAGCAGCTGGAACAAGTGTCTGAGTTTAAATATTTAGGATATATGTTGGATGAGAAGGGAACGGATGATGCAGAGTGTAGTAGGAAAGTTGTGAATGGCAGGAAGGTGGCTGGTGCAATTAAATGGCTGGTAATGTAAAGGGACTAAGTCTTGAATGCGTTTGGGTTCTTGCTTGAGTGTATGTTGTTACCTGTGTTATGTATAGTAGGAGACTATGGTCTGGAATAAAGAGTATAGAACTAAAGTTCAATGTGTTCAGGATGGACAATCTTTAGGGGCGTCCTAGGTGTGAGAAGACAAATTAAAAATGAAGGAATTAGAACGTATTAGAGAGTTGTGTGTGTGAAGAAAGGGGTAAAAGAGAGAATAAATGAAAGTATGTTTGGAAATGGTTTGGTCATGTGGAAAGGATGAATGATAGGCCAGTTGGTTAAGCGATGTATAATGCGAGTGTGTTGGAAACCGACCAGCTGGGAGACCGACAAAAAGT